>WUAM01000363.1:2905940-2939423 GCA_024336885.1 Actenoides hombroni | reverse complement strand
GAGAGGGAGAGGGAGAGGGAGAGGGAGAGGGAGAGGGAGAGGGAGAGGGAGAGGGGAGAAAAAAAAAAAGAAAAAACCAAAAGCTAATTTCATGCTAACTTACAACCAACACCCTCTTCCTTAAGTGGCACCCACCAACAAGCTCTTGCTCCTTTCCTTACCCTATAGTGACATTCTGCAGTCCTACTTCAACTTTACAGCAATATTCTCAGGGTTTTTACAAGCAAGTACAGCTCATCACAACTAAAAAAGCCAAAGATGTCTCATTTTTGCTGAAGAGAAATTTAAAAGATTTAGAAAGATGTAGAAATGGACCAGCCTTCTTTACAGTGTAAAAGAAATCTCTGTAGGGAATAGTCTTGCACATAAATTATAATGACTCTGCTTTTAAGAAAACTTGTAATTAATTGTTAGGCTCAACCTATAAGAAACAGATGAAGTATCTTTCATTTATAATCAAATATTACCCAGTTGCTAAATAACTAAAACTATACTCAACATTACCAAGATATGCCTGAAATAATGTAGCTAAATGCATTCCAGTCAATTATTTATGCCACCATGGCACAAGTAACATATCCTGCCCAAGGACCTCTTAGATGTGACTTGGTAATAAACTGTGACTTCTAATGGTTACTATGCTTTTCTGTTTTCCTCAGTTAATAATGATACTAAGAAGCAAGTCAATCTGGACTTCAAAAATAAAATCTTTAAGTTTTAAGAACAATCCTGGATTACATTTTAGATGATATCAGATGAGCATGGCCTATATTAAAATTCTTTCCAAAAACCAAACAAAAATAAACACACACAAAAAAACCCCACCCCAAAACCAAAAAGAAACCAACCATCTGAACAAACAAACAAAACCCCAAAAAACCCAAAACACACACACAAAAAAACCAAACACACAAAACCAAGACTACTGTGCTTTATAGCACAGCATTTTGTTGAGAGAACCACAAACAGGTGCATAGTCCCACACATGGGGGAAAAAAATTATTCTGTTTTCTGTTCTTATGTGTTCATGAATCCATTTGCATACCTACCTACAGTCTTAATAGTGGCCTTTAAAATGCAACCACTTAAACTGAAAAAAATTAACACACCCTGATGTTTCCAGATGTCAAATTCTCAATGCTCCTTGGCTGACTAGCCTCAATTATCTAGATTAGTGGTCTTCCATTTTCATTAGCTCACATATAACAAAAACAACAAAAAGAATGAATGAGATAGAACAAAAACGTCTTTCACCCTCCATTTCAATTTTATTATAGCAACAGCTTCAGACAGCTTTTCTCAATGCTGTAGTGTCTTGAGTAACTTAGTTTTTAATTAAGCAGACCATTTAAGCAAGAATGGACCTTTTTAGTATGAAAAATTACACTGAAGTGTGCAACCACTTTACTGTTAGAGGATCTGCACCACAGTTATCAGCTCTTTAATGGCATTTATTCTCTCTTTTGTAAGTATTAGTAAAGTATTACACTTGCAAAAAACCATATGGGGCCCAAACCCATAATCCACATAGACTGTAACAAAGTTTCCATTCTCACAGCAAAGCATGTATGTGAAATCAAACTCCACGAATCCCATTTGCACATGTGTGTGTTGGAAAGAGTGCAATTTAGAAGCCAGTACCGACCACATGATGAAAGTATCTCTCTCTCAAAGACTCAAGAATTGTGCTTTGCGCTCACAGCTATGTGATTCAGTGTTTCTTCAAGATGAAAAAAATCATATCGTTTTCTAAACAAAGGCATGAGACCTAAACCAGAAGTTTCCATTATTTCACTTTAAGCTCAGTCACAACAACCAACAGGAAGTGTTAAAAAAATATCAGTGGAAAGTGTAAGTGCCATGACTATCTCCATATTCAGCTGCTCAGGTGGTAGGTAAGAGGCATACACGACACTCAACTTTAGCCACTGCAAATCAGATTAAGAAAAAATTCAATTCACCATATCTAACTTCATGAATTTATTATGCAAATGCCTTGAAAAAATATAAAAAATGTAAAGTGAGCTGTGGGGCAATTAGCTGGGCTGAAGAAAAATCCTCATTTAACTTATAATGGGCTTGACTCATACTTAACTACAACAAATGGAGTTACACTAACATATAAATAGTGCATAATACACAAACTAGCAGATGGATCCAGATGTTTGGAAAGATTTGTCTTCTTGCACTTCCAAAGAGCACACATAATTTCCTCAGAACCTCTCTTAACAGAACAAAGAATTTCTCTTTATTCCTCTTTGCTGATGGTTAAATAATATTAAATAACATTTCACATCTGAAAAAGGACTATCATTAAGTTCCACTTCATGACTCAAAATCTCTTCCTTGAAATAACTCTACCAGAGCCATATACAGATGCAGTGTGATGGTACCATTTTCTTGTCTTACAGACAGAACCACAGAGCAGGTGGCTGACAAAGCTTCTAACATCATCTAAACTCTCCTTGCTATTTATTACTGAAACAGAGCAGGGAAAGTGAAATTATGATTTTCGAGACTCTCTGGCATGGCAAAACTTGGCAACAAATGAAATCCCCATGAAACTTGCTTTATTTTCACAGAACATGTTGCTTGGAGCACAGTGGCACTGCAGAGCAAGGTGCTGTGCCAGCCCACTGCAATGGCAGTAACCCAGTTCCTGACCTCCCCATGGCATCCCCTCACCCCTCGGGGCTGGTTATCCCCAGAAGGGAGGCAAAGAGCCACTATGCTCCAGCCACACAGAATCCTTCGGACACCTCAGATGCAGGGTAAGCTTTGTTATTTTTATGCTGCACTGGTGTTTCTATTATGGGGTGTAAGTAAAATAAATCAAGAGGGAGATACTACGAAACTAAGTCAGATGGCAGGCAACTAATCACTAAACATTTGCCATAGAATGCAGATATCTTCACTAACCTGCTTCACATGAGGCTTTTTTACTGCATACAACTGTTCTGCATGAAAAGTAATCTGATCTTCATCTCAGAATGATGACACGGCCATCATCTTCACCAAGGCCTCATTAAATCATCCTGAGAGTATTTCCTGAAAATTCAATTTTTGAAACACGATAGAAACTGACTTTTTCTTTTATTTTAGGTGCCAAATTCAGCGAGGATGCTATCCCACAGCAGTTTTATTTCAGTCTGGCAGAAGGGTGAAGACTGGAGGCCAGGAGAGCTGCATTCCAGTCTATTCACACTCAATGGTCCCCATTGCTGCTCTCTTCAGGAACTGCCGAAAGGCTACAGCAGCAACTTGCTGCTGCAGCTCTCAAAACCAGCCTCTTCGGCTGGCATAGCAGCTGCGCTGGGGCTCCATGGTGACCCAAGGTCCCTGCCTACAGAGGTTCTGGGTGCCCTGTATAGCTGTCCTCAGTTAGGGAGTGTGCTATGCCAAGAAAAACAATTCTGCCTAACAGTGAGTTAACAGAGCTATTTTCTTCTAATATTAGGCATTTAGAGAAAGCTGTATCTGCAGAATTCATCACTAACTGCAACTAATTTCTGCCCAACTGTTGCATCCAACAGTTGGTGGTAGAAAGCATTAATTAGCGTGTCACATTACTCTATCTGTTGTTAAGAGAATATTGATTGCAAGTTAACTACTACGTGGAGTATCACACACACACACAAAAAATCTAAATGGCACTTTACACATAGCAGCTCTCTGCACACCATAGCAACAGGGAGAGATTGAAGTAAAATGGTCTGGTTTCTATAGCAACTATCACACAGACCATCTGTAATCAAAAGAAATCCTAGCAAGGGAAACAAAATGGGGGGATTTTGTATACTGGAAAACTCTTTATGTATTTTAAATATATTGCTTCTTAATGTTTAACTCTACTGATAAAATATTATTTAAGTGCAAGAAATCTACATAAGCTTCCAAAAAAAATATACTTAATAGAATACTAATTAAAGTTCACCATCTCTATATCCCTTGCTACAAAAAAGCCAGTGTTTTTCAAACACCAAACATATATGACCCTCGAGATCCATAATGCATGTGCTTATCAACTATTTGATTACCATTTTATTTGAAACTCAAATACTGTAAGAGGACTACTAGCATAATACTTCTTACTATCTACTATACAGAACTGCTTTTAGGAAGGTATTATTTCAGACAAACATTTAACCACCCTGTTTCTAAAATATAACATATAAAGGCTTATCCAGCTTTTGGAATACAAAACCAAAATCTTAGGGTATGAGAGAACAGTAAAGGAAAAAAACCAAAACTAAACACCTCTATAACCATAGAGGCATTTTTTTCGTGCAGTTCATGTGCTGAATAGAACAATATTTTATTAAGGCACACCACACATGAATGGAAGGTAAATTCGATGTTAGAGATTCAAGGCACTCTCTTCTTTACCTTTCAGTATTTTAAATGCTGAGAAAATGAAAGGGACCATTATATCTACATGGGGAAACACTTTTGTAGCAAATGTGGAAATTAACTGGTTATAAATAGGCTTTTCATAAAATATAGAAACAGGAATCAGTGAACAAAAAATATTATCAATATCAGTCCATTTCTTCTGCTTGGGAAAATGCCGATTTGCAGAATATCAATCACTCACTCTGAAGTCTCCTGGGTTCATGCAAAGCAGAAAGGGGGCAATCTGGAACAATCGCAAAACCACTTCTCTCTTCAGTACATGGAAGGTATGCTAAGGAACCACCATGATCCTACGCTGTCATTCTATTCTTCACTAATCCTGCTCTGTCAGGGGGGGTTGGACCTTATGATCTTCAGAGGTCCCTTCCAAACCCTAACATTCTGTGAATCTGTGATTCACTACAGCTTCCATGGCAGCTGCTGAAACTCACTTCCTCACCATCAGGATAGACTAAAACACAAATGCTCTGCCTACTGCTTGGACAGTCCTTATGTCCCCTTGCTTACCTCTCTGGGGCAAAGCAGCAGGACAGTTGGATGGTAGCAGTGGTGACTGCTTCAGAACACACCATCCTTCTCTGCTCTGTCTGAGATAATGAGATGAGAAGCAGCAGAAGCTTCTGGACAAGATGCTGAATAATCATGGCCAAATATTCATCAAGCCTGGAAACCTACTTCCTGCCTGTATTCAAACAGCACTGTGAAAAGCACACAGGCTAGATGAATTGCTGTGGCAATGGCTGCATACCTCCTGCCACCATCCTTTCCACCCTTCAGACATGGAAGAGAACAGTCCACCTAGGACTGTTGTGCAGTTGGTCCTTCAGGAGGCACAAAAGCCACCACATGAAAGATCAATCTGGTCTTCTTCCGCTACATGAAAAAGAAACGTGGCCTAACCCAGACAGCAAAGTGCAATGGAAATAAAACAACAAAACAATAAGATTTTAATCATTGAGATGCTTTGATTTTACAGGAAACATAGATTGCGTTGGCACTCAAATCCAGAAAGAAGTTACTTGACTGAGTGTAGCTATAACAAAATTCAGAATGAGTCTTATAAGAAGAGTTCAATCCAGTGCTAGAGGGTGTCTTTCACGTAACAGACCTACAGAATCCCTTTTGTGAAGATGTCTATATTTGCTTAGATGTCAGAGTAATCTCAGCTCTCAAGCAATCTATAATTATCCTGAAAAATAACCAACGGCTGTAGTGAGTGTGTACTCTTCTTTCATAGATTTAGGCAAAATTAAATAGATCTAAAGTGCTGTTTTCATAATTTTGCCCGCAAACCCATTTGGCAAGTTTGTCACATTTCTGATGTCAGTGGACAATAAAATAAATGTTAAGATGCTATACATCCTTCCTGATAATACATATGTGTAGAAAACAGCTTTCAAAAACAAATCCTCTGGCTTTGTAAGTACTTTGCACTACTAACAATAATGTTTTCTAGCCAAAAGTCAAGGCAATACCATATCTTCCAAAGGTCTGCACAGTGTAGAAGCCCATAAATGAAAAAAAACCCACCTCTATTTAACTCTCATAGTAACAAGTTTTACAAAATGTACTAACACTTACACAAGGAAAAAGTGGGAATGTTGTGGGATGCTAAGGAGGAATCCTTGAAATGGATTATCTAAGGAAGTCATTAACACCCATAGGAAATTATATTCTTGGCTATGTCTCCATTAGCAATCACACAGCACAACTGCAGTCATTCAGTAGATTGAAGAAATTGGTGCCAAGGTCCCTATAGGCCTCCACTATATGCAGACGGGGTTTCATTTCAGACAAGATTTAGTCTGGGCCCCTGGCCAAAATGTTTCCAGCACAAATATGGTTCAAATATTGGTTTGGACTTTTCCAGATCCATAAAAGATTGGGGTACATTTGGGGCACACCTTGAGCTTCCACTTTTCTATACAGCTTAGACTTTAGTTTCCTATATAAGGAAATCTGCTTCATGCTTATCAAAAACATTCTATAATCAGGAGATTTACTTTCATATCAATTTTTAAAGTATTCTTAATATATAAAGCAAGAAGACTCTGAAATCTTGCAGTAAACTAGAGTTCACTTGTGCCTCTTTAATAATATCAGGCAAAATTTTCAGCACAAAGTCAATGAAATTTAGGAGTTTTGTTCAGTTTTGAGCTTTAAATGTTTTCAAACCTCACAGTAAAAATGAGAGCATGATAAAAAAAGACCCATCTATGAAGATACTGACAATCAGAAAAAAAACAAACCAGAACACAAACAAACTTAAACCAAACTTCTTAAAAGTATATAAAAATATTTCACAAACATTTAGCAACAAAATAGTATTTGATCCAATTTGCTTTACATTTTCAAAACATATCTCTTACCAAGTTAATGAGCATTAATATTAACTAGATCCTCAGATACTCAAGGTACAGTAGAACTTCTCTGCAATTATATACCTAACATACAATTTCTGATTTCTGGGAATTCTATACTGTTCTATCTGTTATGATTTAATTGTTTTAGGGCTATACCTATGATATAAGTGCACTACCAAAGAAAGTTATATCTATGAAAATTTTTTTAAATACCATGCATGAATTTTAAACACAAAATAATCCTGTTGGAATAGAGATCTACTTCCATCTTAGGGTGGTGAAGTATAAGATGAAATCAAAACTGTTCTTAGTAGAAAGTTTGTCTTCATTTCTGACATCTGTAAAACTGCAGCATGAGACATATTCCATTTTAAATGACACTGCAAAAGGTCAGAACAATTTCCCTAACCTTGTCAGGGCTGGCAAGATTGATAATTGTTTTAGGTAAACTTAGCATCCATGTCATGTGTATTGGACTAAATATAAAATTCAGAGAGCAGGGGGAACAAACATATATTTGGAAATTAAAAATGGAATTTCATTTTCCAGACCAACAAAAGAGCAACAGTTCTGTATCCAAGAATATAATTCTGTAAATATTAACTAGAGTTCACTGTCAACTGATTACTCTTACAATTTATCTGGAATTTGCATACAATTGCATGGAAGCTGAATAAAAGCATGACTAACCTCCTTTCTGGTCTACCCTTTAAAACCACAGCAGAATTTCTTAAGAGTTGCTTTTTTTTTTTCTTTCTGTAACTCTTTGAATTCCAAAACAATCTCAGCAAGCATACAAAAAAAAGTGGTTATTGTGTTTCATCTTCTCCCTAACTATGCTAAATAACCATTTAACACTGTCTTCTGCATATTCAATCTCTATTTAATTTTTAAAAACAAAATAATGAAAACCTAAATTTCTTGGGTTTACTTTTTAACTGCAAAATTTAGAAGACACAGAACATATCTGCACTGTAGTCAAAACCAGTTTTACTTTTGTTAGAGTATCAATCAACTAATACAACTCACAAATAATTTCCTATAGCCGTCCTTGAAACAGTGATTTAGTACTCTGTGTGCACTTGTTGCAGCCTAATTGATATACAACCAAATAACAGCCATACTCTTTATTCACTGTATTGAGAATCTTTATGAAATATTAAACAGAGAAGGACAAAATCAGAATTCTGGAAGCACACTTTTATGTATTTGTTGCCCTAAGCTTAGATATCCCTTAAGCTGGCAGCAACAACACAAGCATGAAAAAAATATAACATTTGGGGTCCCTGCAAGAATATGTTGTGAATATTACAATTACATGCAGCAAAAGATTTATCTTCAAAGGATATGTGTAAACACAAAGAGATAAATCCATCAAGCATACACACATGCTCCTGGCTAGTTCATGCAGCAGAGTACATATTAGGAAAAAAATACATGCGTATTGGCAGTACACAGTAACTTCACTTCTACCACATTTATCTGCGTGCTATTCTAATGCAAAAATGACAAAAGATAAACATCCATATGCAAAGGGACCTAAGCCTGATTGCCGAGTGCAAAAAAACCACAGACATATTTCACAAAGAAACTATCCAATTTACAATTTGAAAATGTTTTGGTTTTACTTAAATGAATAAACAACATACTCCTTTAATAACTATGGGCACAGCACCTTTGCCATTAAAAGATACATATATTATATACTATACTTTTCTACCAATGATTTATATTTTAATAACTATAGATAACCACATTTTCCATTGCCTTGAATACGTGTTGATGAGATACAACAAAACCAAATTACCCGAATAGGACATTACTGTTGTTGGTAGAAAACCATTAAAACTTATTCTTAAATAAAGCTACTTTACTGCTTATTGTCTAAACATGGGCAATAACAATCATGAAGAGATAGCCCTTGTGTCATAAACACGGGGACACACAGTCGTGTTTCATCTGTGATTATGAAGAGAGAAAAGAATTACAGAAACCAGCTCTAGCAGCCTCTCTGAAACATGTCCCTGTGCACAGTTGTTTGGAATGTATTTTGCATTTACACTATGCTTTGCTCAGTAATTAATGAAGCAGTGATGACTACTTATCCTCCCTTACCTCATTCATCAGTCACTATGTTTGATTAACATAATTAACCTATTTAACTGCATTCGCAGTCACACACACACAAAAAAATCAAATTAAATTACTTTTAAAAACTCAAAAAATAATATCAGTACTGTCTTTACTGTCTTTTTTTATATGATATTTTCTCTTTTGTATACTTTTTTAATGTGTTAGTCAAAAAGGGAAAAGAAAGACTATATTCAACACACAAATCCATGATGCTCACACATCTGAAATAACTTCCCTGTAGTGTCTTTCTGCCTTCTTACTGACTTTCAGTAACACTTTTAAGCACTTCTTACCACTTTCAGCAGGATTTTCAAGAGACACCAATTGCAACATGTAGCTCAATTTCATGGAGTTTACACATGAATGCATAATATTTGACAAGAAATTAAATATGACTTCTGGTTAATTAATTGGCTTTCACTGAATAGGGTGTATTAAATTTCATTGCCAATTTTTAGGCGTGCCTTTTTTTGTGTGTTTGCTTTATATATGACTGCAAGATTTCTGGAAGCAGGCCAAGAGAGTATCACTGGACACTGATCTTTACAATCTGAGTATTTGAACTGCAGAAACAACTGCTGGTGGCCACTTTGTAGACCACCAAAAAGTGGTGTGCTTTGGCAATATGTGAGACAATTTATTAATAACACTCCAAAAACCACCTTACAGATCAGAAACTTAGTCTTGGTTTTTGCAGTCTAGGTCTAATGCCATCACATAGCAGCTGTGAGAACTCCCCTTGAAGGTCTGAGAGCTTTCAATTTAAACTCCTTGCATAGTAAAGAGATACACATCTAAACTAAAGAAAAAGAAGGGTTTTAATTCAATTCTTCAAGTAAAACAGGATTCTTGTGGCTGTATTTTGAAAGGACAGGACAAAACACATTACATTTACTGCATTAACAAACTAGAACAATATAGACTCTCTCTCCAACCAATTATTGCTAATGGTAGGCATAGTAAAAACAGCCTAATATGTCAGGCAAGACTTCAACAAACATCAGAGTCTGATTTGTTAGAGACATAGACATAAATGATACAATTCTGGACTTAGTGGACTTAAAACTATTCCTGGAAGTTCTACAGAGAAGGACATTAAATCTGCATGGAACCTCACAGCTACCAAGTAAAACAGAGTAGAAATTAAAAACATTTAGACATTAGTGAATCACAGAAGTTGGGGGGGGTACGACTGACCCATTTTCCATACCATTAAAAGAAGGACTCTTCAGAATAAATAAAATACTCCAGTGACCTTTTTTCATAGCAATTTCCTTCATTTTTCATAATAAGTCAAACCCACCAGAACACCAACTGCCTTCAGTAGTACAAAGTAATTTTATACACACAAACTGAACATTTGAGCTTCACGGTCAAATGCTCCATGGCCCAGTGTCTTAATCTTGTCAGGTCCCACATTTATATAACCATAACAAATCTCCTGTTATGTCAGACTTGAGAGACATTATTAGAAAGTTTATTTGAACAGTGCTTGGACACCAGCAAAATATTTATAACAGATAGCTAAATTCAATGGACAAATCATCTAAAGAGGACATGCAACATGAGTTAACTTTTACATTTATATCGTAATGCATTATTATTTAGAAGCCATTGTTCAAAAAAAGCAACAGAAAGTAACAAAGAAAAAGTCAAGTAAGCTAGCCTGGTAACTTTTTAAAAACTTCTTTGAAAAATGCAGTTGAAGGCCATCTAATATTTTTATCTGTTTCTTCTTTATATACATGTCTACAAACATTTCTGCTAGAACATTTTAAAGACAGTATTACTTTGATATAAAATACGAAATACAGAAACACACAAACACACAATTATTAAATGGTGTTACTTGAAACCGAACCACTATCATCACAAACTTCAACAAAATTAGTATCTTCTCCTTGTCATTTCCTTTTTGCATTTCACAGTCTGGTGTCTTTCTATACAGCAGAGGATGGGGTCTAAAGTGCCCAGTGACAGCATGATGTTGGTCTGCTCATGTTTCCCCATGGCAAGCAACAGCAAGAAAGATTAGATACTACTGCTCTGGCCAGCCATATGTAACTATCAGGAGAAATCTATACCTCTCCCTAGTATCACATGAATAATGCATTAGCTGCCTAACCATGTAGGATTTATCTTTGAAAGTACTGGCTGGGTGTCCAACAGCACTCTAATCAGTTTTGTCATATGGTACCCGAAGTAATGCGACACTAGATTTCCTCTGCTGTTCTAAAAATACTTGCTTAGCACTTCTAGCTATGACTACCTCCTGTTAGAATTTTTTTGTTGTTAAAAACTAGAGTTTGTTGTTAAAAACTAGAGTACAGTCAATTTAAACATAAAAAAAAATTTTTTTTTTTAATAGATTTGGGTGGTCAGTACTCTGAAAAATAAACAACATTCAACAAGTGAAATGCAAACGATGGCATTTCAGTCTAAATAGGCAGCCCAGACCTTGACATATCTGATATGTGAACATAAGAATGGCTAAATGGGATCACTCCAGTTCAGTGGAGTTAATGGCAGTCTAAACCAGCAAAAACTACATTTGTTTGTCCAAAGTCCTTACGCATTTCCCCATCACAACCATAACATTACCCCAGTGTCCCCAGTTTCCTAAGCTCCCTCATGCACCAAATACCCATTCTCAGCAGCACCACAGCGCTCCCAGTTTCCATGGATATCCTCTCCCTCCTCTGCAAGGGCAAACTTCAGAAGGCAGCAGCTGTCATGAAGCTACACGTGCTTGTTACCCCAAGACAAGCTTCACATTTACTGACCATCCAACTATTGCTACCTATGGTGGGCAAAGGCCAGATTTCACCCATCTGCCCACTGTGGAACCATCCATTTTTGTCTGCTTCACAGCCCCCCTCCATTTTTCACAAAGTCAGCATAAAATTAACATCTTTAGGATCTCCACTGCTCTACCAAACTTGATGAAATAAGACAATGAGTTTGCAAGAAAAGGGTAACCAACAAAAGGGGACACTCCACCGGTAAGTTCATCTGAAATCTCTAGGAAACAATAAACAATGATGGTGATGACTCGTGTATGTCATGTACCTATGTGGGACGTGGCCTGATTAAATTAAGCAAAATACACAGATCTATTTAAAAAGGGGGACTAGGTAATAGTAAAGTACCGAGGAAAGCAGCAACCTAGAAAGGATCATGAACAGTGCTGGTTTCACACAAAGTCTCTCTGCAGGTCTGTAGCTTAGAAGGTCAACCTGATCCTTGAATCTATAAAGAAATGCCAAGAGAGAGAAGGTAGGTGGTGTTACAGTATTAGTCACATTATTACTGGGATAACACATGAAGGACAGGGATCCACACATCTTTTATGCAGCTGCTGAAAACTGTAAAATCTAGAGAAGTGCTGGAAAAATTACTTCAGGCATGTTAAAGCAGTTGAGTCTGTTTATTGCAGTCAGAAAGTTAAGAGGTGACTTAAACAAGGATTACATGTAAGCTAGAGTAGGAGAGGCTTCTAACAGTAAACAGGTCTTTAATCTAGTGGAAAACGTCACAATAAAAGCAAAGGATTAGAAACTGAAGCTAGACAAATTAGGTGCGAGTAAGTGCATTTTGAACTCTTTAAACGTAGATGGCACAAATTTTAAAAAACAGGAAAGGCTATTCGAGGGGAGAGGAAGAATGGGGGGAGAACAAAGTGGGTGAAGGGTTTTTTTTTTAGCATTAAAGTGAACAGAAGAAACTTGCAATGACCGCTGTTAACCCCATAAAAACTGAAACATAAACACTTCTGATGTGCTTAAGTAATTTAAATAATGTGAGTCTTAATGTTATTTGAGATGCAATAATAAACCTGATTCACAACGCTATGATCTCTAAAAAAGTAAGCTAAGCTCAACCTCACACTTGCTTCTTCTCCCCATTGTTACCAATCTATGAAACCTTCTCATTTTCATCTAGAATCTGAAACCTTGCATAAGATTTGAGCTCGTGTTTTGGATCATTTGGCATTTAATGCTGTGTGCCATTTTCCATTCCTTGGTTTGCTGAAGTGAGGTTGCTGAGCATTCATCTACCTGCCCCTCTGAAACTAATCTGCTGTTCTCTGTTTTCACACTTCACAGGGCCCCCTGAGTCACTACTTGTATTTGCCTAAGTTATGACTCCTCATTACAAGCAACAATTTATAATTCTCCAGCTGCTCACTCAGGTTTCACATAGGGACTTGGGCAGGCTGTGGTTACAATAGGTTTCAGCGCAGATAAGTCATGCAGTGTACTTCCTTCACCTCTTTTAGCACCAGCTTACTGATCATGGCCAGGGAGAGCAAAACCCAGATTGAAAGAAGCAGCAGTTTCCTGATGGAATATTTGGCTTCAAAACAAATGACCTACTCAGGTTCATATACAAAAAATAATGTGCCAATAAACTCATTTGTGCCAAACTCATTTCAGCTGCTGGCTTGAAATTCAGCATGTTACATATACATAAAGCAGGACTCATCCAGGATAGGCCAATGATGTAGAGCAACGTCCCTTGTCTGAGTGAACCTGTTCCAACCACCTGAAGTAATCATTGATGTACATTAAAGACCAAAATCACGTGAGTTATCTCAAATACAACTAATAGAAAATTCAAAAAAGCATGAGGCAGTCTGACAAAAATTTGGCTATGAAACCCCTTAAGAGAAGCAAGGCATCACCATGGACATCCCAAATCCTGGCAAATAACATGCTACTGAGAATAGAGAACAGAAATTGTGCTGCTTCAAATGCAGGATATCCATCACTACAAATACTGGTTTTCTGCCTCCAAGAATATTGTTGTTGATCACAAACAGAAACAAGAGCTGCATATTCTTTGGGAAAGAACAACATCCACACATTCTAATGTACTCTGAACACATGTGAAGATGACATGCAACAGTTCTCTCCAAAGAAGGCATGGTGTAACAAATGTTGGGAATAATCCAACATTGCAAAGTTCTCTCATCCTTTTTGTGTTACCCAGAATCCCAAATATTTGGCTAAGCATTTCACTTGTTATGTAAGCACACACACACATTAGAGGGACAAATGCAGCTTTTACAGAAAACAACATACTCCCACTTCCAGTGCAGTCTGCACTCCCATAACAGTACATGCTTCTGCTGTTATTAGGGGCAGCAATTCACCACTAAGGACTCCCCATTCATAGGCTGAGACTGGTAAGAAATAGTGGCTTTCTCATATGCGTGATGATGATGGAATGGCCACTGGATTGGTCCTAGAGACAAGAAAAGAGAATTTCCTAGTCCTTTAGATTGGTATTTCTTGCAAGCAGTACTTTCACTTTAAAGAGAGAATAATAGTGGAATATCTGAATCATCACAAAATTATGCCAAAAAAGAAAGGGGGGGAAGGGAGGGAGACTCAAGATCCATAAAATTATTAGAACTCCTTCAATATAAAGCCTGGGGAATGAATGGCATTCATACTGTGTTAAAAAACAAACTGTATTTAGTTCAGGCCTCTAACGAAATTGCAGGTTGTAACTTCTGTTTACTTTCTGTCACCAGGCAGAATCTGCTGTATCTCAAGTTGAAAAGTTCATAAACTAAACATTATTTTAAAAGTTCAAGAACTACACATGCATCATTATATAATGCAAGTATTTAGTTTCCAGAATACACTGAAAATCTGTCTCGACATTCCTAAAAAGGCAAAAATATTCTTAAAATCATAGATAGAGCATTTTGTATCATTACTAACAGTAGCATTTAGTTCTTTATAAATGGGCCTTATATTTATCTCACATCAAAACTACAATGGAAATCACTTCTAAACTTATTTATATCTAGTTCAAAGTATTAAGACTAAGAAATTCCCAAAAGAGGATATGTTTTCTAATTAATCTCTTTTTTTTTTAATTTAAATGTTCACTATTTAAAGAAACACTGGGATGTACTTTAGATGAATTTTAAAAACAATAAAAAGATGATTTGAATATAAGCAAAGAACTCCTGTACATGTGCCAAGATTTTTGCAACTTTATAGATGTGATTAATAGTTCCCCTTTGAGAGCGGCCATGTACACGTACAACGCTGTAACATAGAAGGTCCTGCACACACAGTCAGCAACAGCAAAAAGGACTAGGGAAACATTATGGAATTAAACATAAGAATTGTTCCCAGCTATTAGACACAGAAAAAGGGAAGGCTATGCCAAAGTGAGTGCTTTCATGGAGCTGTATTTCTATGTTCTGAAACTCTATGTTCAACAAGCATCAGAGCAAAGCAATAAACTACGCCAAGATTAAATCACAAGGTTTTGAAAACAGCCCGTGTCCTTTCCTAACTCACATATTTGAAGACGTGCAGCAGGGCCCATTTCACGGAGTCACAGAATTGTCACAGTTGCAAAAGACCTCCGAGATCACCGCTTCCTGTCAATTCAGCTTTACAAACCAGCCACAGGAGCACAGGGCACATGTAACGGGATCACAACTGCCCCTTAATGAAGCACGTTCGTAGATTCAGCAACACTAAGTGCAAACGTGTGGCAGCATGTGGCATATGCCATACCAAAATCAGAGCTCTAACTATGGCACATGTGCTTCTGCGGTTTATTGCAGGAGAAATTTGGTGAAAACTGCAAAGTTGCACAAATGTATGGGAGAGTGAGCAACAGATGTAAACAACAGCATGACTAGATGCCTCATGTTATAGTAATGACCAAATATCATCATATTTCATTACCAAGGGTTTATAGAAATATTACCTGCATAAGAATATATAAAAGATGCATTGTTAAAAGTGGAAATTAAGGAATTCCCTCACACTTTAACCTTACAGATGGAGTAATATTGTCATTCAGTAAAAAAAAAAAAATCAAGATATTTGACAAATAGGAAAATCAAATATTTAGAGAGAAGTCTGCTCATACCAAGAAATAATTTTTAGAAGCAAAAAGAAAACGCTGTTTCAGCAACATTTCTTCTTCAAAATGTTAGTACCTAAGTTTCTGCTTGTCACATTGATTGAGGGCTACCATCCCATCCTGAACCTTCTTTCTAAAGCTCAGACAAACCCTCAACAAGAAAAAAAACCCAAAACCTCTCAACATCAGAAGTTACGATTTTTCTGACAGAATCCAGGCACTCCATAAAAAAGCATTTTTAGATTCCTGAATTGTTACAATGTCAGTCACTTTCTAATTTTCTTGTTTTATTATTAACTATCCTTTCAAGCAGAAACTACAGTCATCTTTTCATTCTGACAAGGAATTCTTCCTAACATTTCTTGATTATTTTTTTCAAAAGAACAATACTGTAGATAAAAGCAGTCAATGTGTCAGTGCAGACTTTTTACAACAAAATGCTATATTTAACAAAAGTTTCTTTGGGACAGACATCTCAAGTTCAGAATAGGACTTCTGGTAAAAAAATCCATTTAAAGAAACCCAGAACACTCATCACAAAAAAAAGTATTCAAGGACTAGAAAGATATCCATGCAGGAAGTGGATAGCCAGACTGAGATCCAACTTCTAGTAGATTTGGACTACTGACTCAGAGGAAAAATACAGACCTGCTAGCCTGCTGGGTAGGACGCTCACCTGAAGCATAGGACATGTTTCACCTGTCTGCTGCAGTAAGTGCTGAACAGTTTATACAAATGGAAAACTTTGCAGACAACCATTAAGAGGAGAAAATTTCTGAGCAAGAGCACAGTCCAGTGTTGAGGAGATTTCTGCTTCCTGCAACGCTGAAGAGCAAAAACTCCTGCTGCAGCGAAGGATCAAGATCACCAGGACTGTTCATCAAAGTCCATCTTTCATTCCTGACATGCTTTTTCCCCTTGTTAGGAACAACACTGAAAAAGACTAAGTTTGTTCTAATGTAGAAAAGGTTATTTTATATCTGCTCTACTTGAAGGCCCTAATACATCTCCTTGAGCTTTGTGATGACACTGTGGAGTGCAATTTTCTGCAGAGAAATACAATACCACAAAGACACCAAGCACTACTGTAGATAGAAACGATCTTATTTTTTAGCCTCACTCTGAACAGAAGCCAGTAATTTCAAATTGCACACGAAAGTCCACCTCATATTAGGACACCTTCAATTTATCCCCTATGGACAGCATCCATAAGCTGCTATGTAGGTCAGCTTGCAACAGATACTCTCATTCCACTCAGTCCATCTGAAGATAGCAGCAGCATACAGAAACTGTTCGACATAGCTAAGGCAAAAAAGGTTTGCGTGTCATGCACCAAACATGCCTTGCCAGGCTTCACAGATCCTACCTCTACAGAAATACCAGGCTCAATCTGTAAACCCCAAGCAAACCTTCTCAGGTATAACTGAGAAAACTCTAATTGGTAACACATAAATTACTCGAACCATAAAAATGCCCCAAACCTTCAAGCTATAGCATTCCTTTGTTGTACCTGCCCGGTCTCAGGTTTAGTGTCCTGCGTTGCTTCAGCAGGAGCAGATTCCTGCAAGTCCTCAGGTTTAAGGCCTTGGATTTCTTCCACAGGAATTGCTTCCAACTCATCCTTTGGTCTAAGACTTAGAGCGTCCTCTGCAAAGCTTGAAATATTTGATTCCTGCAGACTGCCAGGCACCGGGCCCTGTGTCTTGTCTCCAAAAGTTGTCTCCATTGCTTGCTTCAGTGCAGAGAAAAGAAGAGCGCTCCTTGCAGAAGCAACCTGGCAATGATAGCATCAGCACGGGCAGGGAAAGAGGACAGACACCTGAACCCTGCTCCCAGCAAGTACGGAAAACAAGAAACACCTGTATTTTAAAATACCTACTCTACACAATCTTCTACTCTGCTCATGAGTTGTATCTATTAGTTTTAATTTTATTTGAAATAAATATTTTTAAAGAGACTTATGGGTAAAATAGTGGGTCCTGTAAGGAGAGAGCCCTAGGCATTGCAGTGGCAAGATAGAGCCAAAACTAATGCAAGTGATTCAGGATTACCAAACAGAAGCTCATTGATACCTGTGTGTGCCAAGGAGTTTTTTTAAAGCTTCCAGTAACCAACCCTAGAGTTCAAAGGAACCCCAAAATGGAGCCAGCAACAGAACTGGGAACAAACTTCTTCCAATGTGGAAGTATTCCCAAGAGCACACAGAGCAGACAGGAAGGAAACTAGATCTCAAATTAGATGTAAGGAGGAAGCTTTTTACAGGAGGGTGGTGAAACACTGGAACACGTTGCCCAGAGAGGTGGTAAATGCCCAACCTTGGAAACATTCAAGGTCAGGTTGGACTGAGCTCTGATCTAGTTGAAGATGTCCCTGCCCATTGCAGGGAGTGGGGACTACATGACCTTTAAAGGTCCTTGCCAAACCACACTATTCTATGAAACACTTTGTACCAAACTCTGTCCAATGTGATGGACCCACAATGGTGTTGGAGTTCTCAGGCTCAAACACGGGTGATGTGAAGGAGTTATCCAGTTGGTGTTCAATTTACTGTTAAAGATAAGATGCTATAGCAGCACTTTTCTATTAAAGTTATCCAGTTTAAGTAGAAGACAATGCAAGCTCCTGCTAAGAGGATGACCCATTAAAAGTATGCAACCAAATATATAATATTAGAAAAGAAGGGAAAGAGCAAATGACAAAACCTGGCTACATCTTCAATCAATTAAAAAAAAAAAAAAAAAAAAGAGATCCCTTTTTGCCACTTCTCTAAAGCTAAAAGCACATGCATAAAAAAACCCCTTAATTTACACAAATGAGCTCTGAAAGTACTATGAAAGTAGTACATAATAGTACATGCAAACTGTGACACTGGTCATTGTGTGACATCAGCTGCCTCTGCTTCAGGGAGGTAAGAATCTTTTCTCCCAGGTACAGCAAAACTCATTTGTGGCTATTAAGTTTGCATTTTGTTAAGATCAGGGAAATTCACACTCATGAATACAAAAGCTCACAGCCTTTGCATTACTCCTCTCCAACGTATGTACCAGGGCACTATTTCAGAACCTTCAATATAAATAATTCAAACATATGTGGAAAAACGATATACAGTTATTTGTAAGGCCAGTGAGTTGTGTCCTCGAGGCATTTTTTTTCCTCCTCAAAATAAGCCATTGCTTACAGCCCAGGTGACAGCTCCAAGAGAGAAAAATGGCTGTAGCAAATTGTGTCTCTTTAATCCTTAAACTTCTGGGCAGATAAGGATATTTAAACTGAACGCTTCTGTCAGCTGTTCAAGCCCTTCATATTTTTCCCTCCCTCCCTGCTCATTTAACACAATTACCAGGGTCACACACAGAACAGCCCTCCCTGCTCCCTGCCCCCAAGGTAGGCACCACAGCCTGACACACGTGTTCACACATAAGCTGATAGAAGCTATGAACAAAACACTCCTGTTTGCTTTTCAAGCAGAAGAAAACAAAATGTGGCACACATTTTCTTTGCTGGAACACCCATCCACAGCTTGCTCTTCACAGAGATGGCCCCACACTTGTAGGACACCAAAGAAACAGCATGAGTGGCCACACTTTCCCTATATTTGCACTTCCCACTCCAAATTAATCCCATCTTTACCCATACATGTCACTCCTCAAGTGCAAGGCCCTCATCAGCCCCTCAGGAAACAAAAGTCCAAGTGGGACACAAGGAGACACTTGGGAGTCCTGCTCCTGGTGCACACCCTGTCCTCTCTCCCTGCCCACTCATGGCTGTTGCTTCCCCCCTTCTTCTCACAGGCTGGTCTAGGGGTTGGCCTCCTGGCTGTGGAAACCCCACAGCTCACATGTGAAACCCGTCCCACTGCTGAAGAGCTTCTCTGTGCATCTCATCAAATTTTAATCATGTTCTCACTCCCTCTCATTTCTCTCGCAATTTTCCTTGCTCCCAAATGTATAGTAGGTGCCTATTGCCTGAACCAAAGCTGGTTCAGTATCAAAGGATATTTAATTCACATTTTAATCATCTGGATAATAACACACTGCTTTTTCTTTTTTTTTAAAGGACATGCAAGTTATCTGGAACAAAAGGCGTTATATAAATCCAGCCTGAAAGACTTTTCATATCTGAAGAAACACAATGACAAATCTCAACAGTAGAAATATTGCTATATAATCATACCACTTGTAAATTAAAAAACAAACAAACAAAAAACAACCAAACACAAACAAGAAATAAGAGGTCCAAGAATATGTACTTTCAAAAAAAAAATTTTGAAAACAGCGTATTTTAATTCCCATCAATATTTTAGAGAACAGTGAAAGCATGGGTCCAACACATTCTAGAAAGATTATATACCCTATCTTACTGCCTGTAGCACACCCAGGATGTTACTAATCATAGTTGAAACAGAAATTTCTATGGAAATTTAAAAACAATGAAACCTGGATAAAAACTGTTCTTTCAAACATACATTACAAACACACCTACAGTTACTTATCCTTGTAAGGATATTACTGGTAATTAAGGTAATTATTTGGTAATTAAGCAAAGTACAGGACAGTATATTTCTTTTTTATCTTTTACAATAGCTGCTAAGATTTGGGACATAACTTTGTGACAAAATGTTTTTGTTTCACTCAGGAGAACTTTCACTAATTTATCTACAGATTAACATTATGTCTTAAACTGTGATAAAGAATAAAAGTTTGGAGAGAATAATCAAAAAGAAAAAAGGTTACTACTGTGGCAGTTATCTTAGTCTAGAGGTTAAGAACTGTAGGCGGACAATGGAGACAAGCTACAGAGGAAATATTCAAGTTTGCCTGTGGACTTCAGGTATCTAAAGATCTATTTTTACAGGTAATTATGACCATACAGTTTGCCTGTTGCTCATTTGCTTATTTGTAACTCCGTGTCTTGAACCAAGACGCGATAAAACACCATCTACTAGATTGGATTGCATGTAGGTATGCTCACCAACCTAAACTGGAGATCAAAACCTGAAGTTACAGGAAGTTAAGGAAATATTTCTTAAATTCGTGTTACTGTGCCTAGTCTTTTACTTGCAAAAAAAAAAAAACCCAAACAAAACATAGTCCCTGGAATGCACACAACATTGAACAGAGCAGATGTCATTTACATGAGCAAAAAAAAATAACCCAAACCAAACCACTGTGACTCAGGGAACACTACCCTTCAGAAACTCGGGCAAATTCACATATCAGGTGTCCACCAGTCTGTGCAGAACTTTCAGGACAAGAGAATTATTTTTATGTCCTCCAGAGAAAAAGAAAATAAAGCATGTATGCACACACACACACACTCCCCTTCACTTAAAAAAAAGCAAAGCTTTTTACTTCAGCTAGCACATGCACCTCATCGTGCTATCTTCTTACAGCAGAAGAAAAAAAAAAAAAAAAGCAGCAGCAACCAGGGAGGTTAGCTTAAGTTGAGAACGGCCGATACATTTTACCACAGTCCAAATCTTCCTCTTTGATATGTTATCATAGCACATAGACTACCTCAAAAGTTATTGCTCCCAGAAGATACACAAACTAACACTCACCACGAAGGATGTTACAGCAAACACTGAGCTTTTGCTCCATACACGGAGACTTCAAGTTCATGAGGAGGTGGGCTGCCCAGATCCAGCCAAACAGCCTGCTCCTAAGCCTGGTTTAATACTGAAGTGAGAGGTCTTTAAAGTCCTTGAAGGGAGAGATTTAAAGAGTGCCTATGGCAAAGTGTTTTCTATGCTTCCTACTTTTGCTTGTCATTTCCGCAATAGGCACGTTACATGACAACAAATTTTGGGAATGATCATTTGCCAAGGTGAACATTACCTTCAGTTTCTCCTCACTTTCAGAATGTTTCATACTACAAAAATAGACTGTATGGACCCTTCATTAGCTCTTCGTGGTTTAGGGGGTTTTTAGAGGAGCAGAGAAGCAGAGGAGACATGAGATACTGTATTCCAGGATAAAGCAGAAAGAAACCGTCAGTGAAACAAGAAGATAATCAATCTAGTGCTCAGAATTTAAAAGTAGTTTACTAGCTACACTCTGCATTACAATTCTTGTCTAAATGAGAATTGTAAAAGTACAGCGGACCAAGACTACGTGAAATTTTCTATTTATTTTATTATTCTGTATCACTTTATGGACTACAGTGACATAAAAGAAGAGCTTTAAAATAGTTTTCAAACCAATCTCTTTCTGAATCAGGTGGCTGTCACCAGTTCCCAAGATTAATATTGAAAAAGAAAGAAAAATGTCACTGCTCAGAAAAGCATCAAGGTTGATATTAATGACAATGAATGGTATGACTAACAGAATTCAACTGCAGCCTTTTAAAACTCTTGATTCAATGCTCCCTGAGGTCTGAGTTCCAACACACCACTTTTTGGATTCTGTAAAGAAGTCCTTGTGTTGTATTTTCATTTGCTAGAAAGTTACAACTAGAATTGTTGCTTGCAGACCATGGTATTACCAATAAAGTAAAACTCACCATGGACCATCTGAACAATAGCCTTTTTCATTATAAAGCTTCCTGGGAATTACAGTATTAGATTAATGAGATGTGCAAATGTTTTATCAATGCAATCTCCAGGGAAATGAGTCACTCCTAAATGCCGTACAGCAATAAAATTAAAGTCAGCTTATGTGCTGCTGTATTCTACACCCCACAGGTATGGACCATCTGATTTCAATAGAGAGAACAGATGCAAAAGGTTCCATAGAAAGCTTCATAGATGCAGAAAACACTGTAGCAATGTGTGCTGAATCTGTGCTCAATGGCTAAAGAGGTGCTAATAATGCTAAACAGCTGCAAAAATGTAACTGAGAGTCTGAAGATACAGGTACGAGCAAAAGAGACTGTACTCCCAGCAACCAACCATTGGCAGCTAAATGCGAAGGCTGGTTCCCTGATGTTTCCCCTGTACTCAGCAGGACTACAATTACCCTCTTCTGGAGAGTAATTCAGAGCAGAAGACTAATTTAGGCAATACAAATCAACTTCTGGAAGACCCGGTCTGTCTCCATAATCATCTAGCATGAACAGGAATGAGAGCTCAAACAGCACTTTCTGCCTTGGCTGACACCACAGCATCCACTGGAGGCATACAAAATGTGCTAAGTAACTGTAAGGGTTGATTTGTACCAGGTTCTCCTTTTCTCCTAGAAAAGCAAGATAAAAGCAAGAAAAAAATATACTCTAAAATAGAATAGCACAAATTGTACCCTATCTTCTCATGAAAAACAGACAAGTTTGCAAAGTGGGTAGTAATTAATAGATACTCGCTTAGTTGGTAAGGATGTACCATATAAGGAAGAAGCAACATTTATCCAAATGCCTCAGTCACCCTCATTTATGGTGCCTAGAGACCTAACAAACAACCGACTGCCAGCAATCAGATAATTCAGTTCTATTCAGAAATCCTTAGTACACTCTATACAGCAAATGGGCTATATAAAATGTTTGTAGGCACAGTGGGAAAATTTCATTCACCCTGGTATTCTGAGTTTTCTGCTTACAAAGTCTGGGAATTATTCTCTGCACTGATATATTAACTTCATTTCCTTTTCTTTTTCCAGACCTATCCCATACTGAGCATCTGCTTACCTCACAATTTCCAACACATTTTTTTCTCAAAAAAACCTCTTCCAAAACAGAATGTGATCTCTTGTTTTAATAGCTGCAACACCCATGCTAAAGAGACAGCTGTGAACCTGTGGGAGTAATGTCCTGCAGCCCCATGGAAAGAATGGTCCAGCCACTGCCCAAACGCAGGACCTTCTGGGAACACACAGCAGGCTGGATCTCATTGCTAATTCATTTTCTTCCAGGGAAATCTACAATGTAGGGATGAGGAGAAAGGCAATGGTGTCCACACACACCTTTGCTTGCCACATTGCAGGCAGGGTGCGCTCCAAACCCACAGGCTTCTCTTTGGGCAAAACCAGAGAGACTAAGGTGTCGAAGTTTGATGGGTTTTGGCATGATAAGAACTTCAACTACACTCTTCAGCCCTGGCCTGTACTGTATACAGTATACATCCAAGTGACTACTCCTATAGTCCTCTGTGGCCTAGAAGCAGCATGCAGCACTTGACCTGAAACAGCACACGAGCAACACACAGGCTGGAGAGGAGACCTGCCAAGACACAGCATCCCGACTCTTCCCCTTACAGCAGGCTGAGCAGCCTGTGCAGCCTCACTTCCCCAGTGAGCCAGTGCAAGCACAGGGTCTGGTAGCTGCCAGTGTTGATAAATTAATCTTCAGCAGCCTGCCTGCTTGCCTGAGGGGTGTCTCCTTGCCCCAGCAGCTGCCATACGCTCTCAGCAGCTAAGTGCAAAACAATGGAAAGCACTTTCCCAATCTGGCAGAGATGGGTTTACACACACTTCAGATTTTCGTAGTGTTCTGGTTTGGGGATGACTTACATAATAAAACCAACTATGTATTTTAAGACAGATCCTGTCTTACTGGAAAAATAAGGGTTACTTTATTTCCAACTCCTGAGTAACCATTAAAATACCACTTTAACAGAAAAATGTAATGATGCATATACACAGTTAAACAGACTTGAAAGGAAGGTCCATTAGTACAAATAAGACCAAGTTAAGTTCCTGTTCCCTAGCAGGCAGAACCATGTTACTGAGACCTTTTAAAAAGCCTTATAAAGAGCTTTTAGAGAAAAATCCCTGTGTGATACTCAAGAGTAAGCAGAGGTAAATGTTTGCCAGATTAACTGCAAGTTGCAGCTGCTTGACTTAAAGTATGTGTTCTGAAAAACCATGAATAATTCCAGTCTTATAAATACAGCGAACATTTCTAACATGAAAAAATAAATCTTATGTGTGCTGCCAAGAAAGTCTGCCTAGAAACTTTCTGTTTAAGATTTGTATAAGCTAGCAATAGCATTTCCCCCAGGTCCAATGTCTAACAAATAGTCAGGCAATAAGAGGAAGGCATTCAATATCCAAATGAAGAACTTTCCTTTTCAAATGCACAGATTGATCCAGAATTTTAAGCAGACTGACCACGAATTTCCCAATGATGGAAAATTAAAACTACCTTGGAAACAGCAGAGTTAATAATTTCATCTGTCCAAGGTCCCTTTCTTCTTGCAAATGGCCTGCGGAACCAACAGAACTAAACAGGCTAGTGTTTTAAAACACAAAAATTAGAAAAATGGAACAGATCAATGCCATCTTCTGAATAACACTCTTCAGTATTTAGTCAGGAGCACAGTACAAGCAGACCCAGCTCAGAGTAACCCCAAGGGAACCATCACAGAGGATTGATTCCCTTCCCAGTTGTGACCAGCGGGGGAAGCCGTGCACTTTTGTTCTGCAGAGGTGATAAAGGTACAAAAGAAGGAAAGATCTGACAAAATTATAATATCTCAGACCCAAACTGTTCCCATAGCTATAGTTATGAGCAGGAGATGAAGTACCAAAGATACAGTGGGTTTGGGCTCCATTTACCCGTTCTCATAGTAAGAACTAACAGAATGTTCTCCAAAGCATATACAGTTGATGCATGCTGGAAATAAGCCGTATATTAAGCTGACCCTGTGAGGAAGTACAGGGTGTAGGATAACATAAAGTGCATGATATGACATGTCAAAGAAGACCAAAGGATTTTCTGCATATCATGTAAGGATTTAACTCTGGATTGACGTGATGAATCTCACCAAAGTAGAAAGCAAATTTCTGACAGAAAGATAAACACCAGATTAAATGCCAAATTCTGAAGTTGTGTTAAACTGAATTTCACAACACTGTCTTTCAGGTATATAATAGGGACTAAATTAAGTAAGTTCTGAGTCGCATTCTGCACAGTGAAAATTTGCAGGAAGGATGAAATGTGATACCACTGTGTACTTTGGACTTGCAGGACTTTGGTTACTATAGACAGAGAGAAATATATAGATACAAATAAATTATGTATAAATTACATACATATATTTTTATATATGTATATATCCACAGGAAAAAAAAACAACTTTCTACTTAAAATGTTTGTGATCAAACTGAAGTATTTTTGCTTTCTAGAACTATCAACACTTAACTACATAGTCCTGATACTTAGTCCTTCAGAGGGAAGTCTCCAAGTTCTAGAGAATGAACTGTGAGTGCAAATGTAACCACAGAGTTTTATTTGTCACAAAGGTTCAAATCTTCTTGAAAGAGGCAGGGTGTATGTAAACTATCCCGGTGTGATTATAAAACATATTCATTGGTCTGAGACGATGACAATCTACAGATACTTGAAGAAAGTTAACTGGTTGCAGAAATAAGGGACAGGGATCCTCGGACACAGTGGTCTAAACGCTAAGTTGCAGACAACAAAGGAATTATTTCTGTCTTTTCTAAAACTACTACTTCCTTCTAGAAAACTGCCAAGTTCCACACGGGACCAAAAAAAAAAAAAAAAAAAAAAAGGGGGGAAAAGAAAAAAAAAAAAAGTAGCCTGATAAGGATATATGAGATAATTACTGGGTAACACAACTCCATTCTATTTAGAAATGGAGTTTAGACTTCGATGGAGTAAAGCATAGCTCATAAATCGTTAGACTGATCTGAAGGTTTTTCAAGCACTCTGCATTCATTCACCAGCTCAGATGACAAGTCTCTCACAGTGTCTTGAATCTCTTGTTCAGCACCACACTCACAAAGCCCACAAAACTTACCACACATTGTGATCAGGAATCCATTAGTTAATATGTGACATATGTATCAGGCAGACTTACAGAAACCTTAGATGTAAATTTTTAAAAATCTTACTTTCATTTTTCAAGAGCAGTCAACCAACAAAACTTTAATAAGTTACTGTAAATTAGGGACTATCTCTCGCCACAGGCTTATAATAAATGTGACTGTGGTCATAAACAGTTAATGGGTATTATTTGCTTATAAACAAAATGGTATTTAGGAAATATGATACACACAGTATACAGAATATGCTTTGCTTCTCAATCCTTTGTTTCAAGTTGTGGCTCAGACTATTAGTTTTTAACTGTGACCCCAGAGATCCTAGCTGTGAGGGGCAATAAAAGAACCCAGCCCTACTGGAGGAAAGATGGCATTTCTTTGCTCTTTTTCAAGACAGAGTAACTCACATAATCTGTTTATAGGGTTTCTGCTGGTTTTGTGATAGTTGTGTTGGTTTGACAGGCTATTCAGGCAGATATATAAAACCATACAGTTGAGCAAAGAGATGAAGAAACACGAAGAGTCTTCTGAGTTGAGGTGAGACTCTTGAGCACAACTGGAAAAGGAAAACCAATCTCCTGTTAGGGAAAACAAAAATCTTACTTTGGACTCCTCTAAATTCATAGGTAGCCTCATAACAAGACCTGCTGTTTCATGCAGAAGTTCAGGAGTGCGTAGACCTGGACCTGAGGGTACTACTACTCCTTACAAGATACAGTTTAGTACATGTGGGAATTAGATACCTCAAAGTGCAGAAAAGATCCCCTACATCTCTCAGTGAAAACCTTGGCTGCAAGCCACTATGAACCCCAAGCTTTGACACAGGCCTGCCAATCACACATTTTCTGGATGTATTTTGAGTTCCCCTGCATAGTTTTCATTCACTATCACTGATCACTCACCAGCATTTGTGCCCAAGAGATGCAGAATTAATCACTCAGGCTTAAGAAAGAGCATGTTTTGTGGTAAACAGAAATTTTCAATACAACAGTTTTAATACAGCATTAATAAATCATCTAGCTAGTTTAACTACAGATTTTAGGAAACAGATACAGAGAGTGACACCAGAGCATCATAAAACAGGTAGTAGCAGATGTGCCTCAGAGTATAGGACAGAAGAAGAACCTAATCTGTGGCTAGCTGGTTGGCACAAGCCCTTCTCAGACCCAGTCTATCACAAGGACACTCTAGAAGAGTGACTGGCATCAAGTAGCCAGGGCTCCCCTGCTGAGAGAATGGCAAAGTATGCACTTTAAAAACAAAATGCAGATATAAGTGGTGGTTCAAGTAAGAACTGCATACTGCTAATATGTATAGGTGTTCTTGAAGTTCAAACACTACCTATGGGAGGTAATCCCAAAATTTTCCGCAAGCCTGCTGACAGAGCACTAAATCTTCAAGCAGTTTCTCTCTTTTAAACCTTCAGCAATATCTTACCTAACAATGCAAATTCAAGTTGTTTTACATTGTGTGCAAACCTTTGAAAATAAACAAATATCAAAAATAGGCTAAACACTGTGCAAAAAAATTTAAGTACTGGTCTAAGTAGGTCTTGTTTATGAGTAATTAATCAAATAAGATTAGAAAAATCTTAAATCTTCCAGAGGTAGGTTGTTTCCATAAAAAAAACCAAACCAAACCAAAACCACACAGCACATTGCCAATTATTTCAGACTATCTCCAATGAATCACTGCTTCTTAGGCCTCCAAGAGATGCTGTCTCTCTTCCACTTGGCTGTGTCATCTTTTTTGAAGGCTTTATCTCAACACTACACTTTATCACTATACTTATTTATCATGTAAGCTGTTGACTCATTTTCTACATTCAGACTTCAAAGTACAGCAACAGCATAGTTGGTCAAATCTCTTAATGTGCTTTCAGTTCTTTGACATGTCTGTAGCAGCATTTTAAATACTGTTCACTTTTTTCAGATAGTAACAGGAATGTGAAGATTTTGCAAATTTCACCCTCTGATATCTTCAAACTGCTGATGGTGTTTGAGCAAACATTATTTCTCCTAAGCACTGGAAATTTTATTTTAACATTATTTTAGCGTGTTACTTAATAATACACGCAGCTTAGAAAAGTGTCTTGTTCCCATTTCAGTGTAAATGGCAGATGATGGATAAATTGTAGCATTGGAAAGCGACATGCAGAACCAACCAACTTCTGATTATACTCTATTACTAACTCTAGCAATTTCCTCAGTAATTATTTCAAGGACAAATCTTTAAAATGTTCTTATTATAAGCAAACATTTCCTTGATACATTACTGTTTTCAAAAGAAATCCTAAGTAGTAAATAGGGTTAAAGAAGGTGGACAAAGAATGACTTATTTTTCACAGAGCTATGCATGCAATAAAACATTTTTAGAAAAGTTTTAAGGGGAGATTACTGAATACATACTATAATTTCCATTATTTGTTGGAAAAATAAACACAAACAGCCATGCTCCACTGTTTCTACAGAAATAATGGTGCCTACCTTCAGCTCAGTCCTTCCAAAAGCAGGACCTGATAAGCAGACCTTTGAGAACCAACTGATCAACCACAGCTCTATTTCTAACAAAAAAGGCATAGCATGTCAAGTTAATCTGGCACAAAAAGCAGAAGCCTAGTTTTCATCCTGTAACAGCTTTCCCAGACTTCAGAAATATTTTTTGGTTCAATCTGCAAAACAACTGAAAACTCAAAAGTACTACTAGAGACAATAGAAGGAAAGATACCAAAGGCATATACAGATATATTTCTCCATTTTTCTCTCCTCACATCCTCCCTTCTTTTAGCTCCCCATTCGTTAGCAAGAACCAGTTCTTTTTCTTGTCCAAGACTTGATTATCCTATGAGTACACCATCTGATTATAGTCATTTTATCATATAGGAGACTATAGATTTATGTGGAGCTTAGAATGAATGCTATGCATCTCAACAGGATTATAAATGACCTCCAATGGGAGAGGTGAAAGAATTTAGACATTCGACAGTATCAGATTTTAAGGAAGGGTAGCTTTAGTTTTTCATACACTTAGGACTGCTTCAGGTCCTACTATTTTTCAGGCCAGTCACATTTGGGAACTAAAATATTATGTGACCATCAGTGGAAAAATTGTGCTCACATAGATGTCCCTCCACAATTCAATACCCAGAAAAAAAACATTTTCTTGTAAATTCCTTAGAAGATTTAGAATTCATTTTAGAAGTAGTAGAGAACTAAGCTTTTCAATGAACCTGATATTCCAGCAAAGAAAAGTCTGAGTGAGATCACACAAAAAAAGGCAATATTCAAATCTATAGGAACATATGATCACTGTTAGAAGTACTGCCTAAATACAGAGCCCAAGGGAAGACAACTGCACATAAAACTGGCAACTCAGTGACTAATTGGACAGAAATGGCACTTTTATATGTTGCAACATTACCTACTTAGTGAAGTACAAAACCAAGCAATCCTGAGTTCGAGCAGGGATGTATGTACTGGTGGGGTATCATGAAAGACAGATTCTGTAGATCCCTCTGGCTAATTGCAAACTCTCTTTCTTTCCAGCTTGAGCTCTGCCAGTGACTCGGAGCAGCCCAGCTCCACACTGGGGAGAAATTGAAGCAGCTTGCTGCACATAGGCCAATCGGCAGCTATTTTTCCTCGAAGCTGCTTGTATTTTGGAGCAGAAGGTGACATTTGCTTTACAGAGAACCAAACTGTTCCCTTGTGTTAGGCATTCATTCCCAATCAAAACCATACAGAATAAATGCAAACCCTGAAAAGCAATTCAATATTTAAAATTACAAAGATCATTTCAGATTTAGTTTTCCATAAAAGGAACTAAGTCAGCTGATATGTTTATGGTGCATTTACATATAATTATAATCTTGAATTTTGCAAGTGACTTAAACCATCTTATTTTTAAACAAAAAAAACCAAAACAAAACAAAAAAAAAACCCACTTTTTTTTAGGTTTTGTTAGGAAAAAAAAAATTTGTAATGTATTACTCCACCTAAATAAATAAGTCAACCAACCCTAAAACAAATCCACTCCAACTAAATAGGTCTGTAAGAAAAAGTTGTGAAAACATTGCATTTATATTCAATAATTCTTTTTGACAGTTGTTGCATTAGCTATAATTAAATATATACATTGGAAACATTGTTCCATTGCAGATACTTTGTATGTCTGTGCTTACTATAATTGGAGGCATCTGTGATAGCATATAATGAACCTTACATGTTCAAAATTATTGTTTTCAGCAAGACAATGCTCTACATGAGAACCAGAAACCACAGTGGGAGAAGCAAGGGACAAAATAAAACAAAACACTTCATTCTTACTCAATCCTATTCCTAATTTTGATCCGTTTACAACTGTATAGTTTTTTTCATAGAGCTCCCACTATACCCCACTCAAAAGACCAGCAAATACAGGCAAGGAGATTCTTAGTGCAGCTGTAAGTCTTTGAGAGGTTCAGCTCATGCAAAGAAAGAACACTCTTGCTAGGACAAACTTCAAGATAGAGATTGCCGGAGAGCAATCACCAGTCATTAAGATATTTGATCTAAAAACACAGTTAGGCTTAAGAATTTCTGCTCATTCCCTGTGCCATGAACTATGATGGAAAAGTCTCCAATGATATATTTAGCAAAGTTGCAAAGATTATGCTTTACTTTCATCAGTTTGCCTAACCGCTTAAAATACCCTCACATCTCTGCCTGAGCAGCTGAGACCTTGCCTCCTCCTCCTCCTCCTCCTCCATAGCATGGAGGCAGCCCCATCACCTGCAGAAATCTCACATGGCCCCGGGGTGCGTAAGTCCTGTCACATCCTTTGAACACCTCGCTACAAAGGGACACATCTGTTGCTGCACAGTCTCTGGTATTCCTGAGCAGCTGGAAAGCCCCCTTTCTCCTCTTCCTTATAGACGCAGAGAAGTACATAGTCAGGAAGCACACGCAAGATAGCAGCAATGGGAATGCCAAAGGAGAAGGTCCACAAGCTGGCACCAGCAGAGATGCCATCTCAGAGCTTGCATCTCCCCCATTCTCTCACGGGAGGCCACCTATGTCCTCCCAAACACCCACCCATCACCTTAACAAGCTCAAAAGCAACACTGGGAATCATCTCAGCAGCTATCAGATAAGAGCCACATCCTCAAAATTTCCAGTGCTGCTTGGAAATTGATGTGTTGACTTCAGCTGCATGTAAAGTAACATCAAACATGTACACTCATTCAAGGCCATAAAGAGGGCTCCTATCCTTCAGTTTTTAATAAAGTATTATATTTAGTTGTTCCTCCCTGTAATTTTCTCACACCCTTCTAAAAGAAGAGTAAACGAACATATAAGAAAAGGTTTATGATGTTTTGCCTGTTTGTTTTGGTTAAGGGGTGTGTGGCTTTTTTTAAACACATGGCAGCATTTTGATTTCTATTCTTAGCAATGATGTGAGGCAAAAAAAGGGCCCATGGAAGAATCGAAGTCCGCAAATGAACTTCCTTTCTGCTGTTTTTTTCTCAGCCATCTCCCTTCCAGTCATGCATGCCAAAATCCCATGCTTTATAGGGGCATCTGTTCTATTCTCTCCAGGCCAAAAAAGGAGACTTCTCAAACCCTTACTACAGCTGAGAAAATCTATAGCTCAATGAGCCTAATGTGATTTTCCCATGTCTACAGAGCCTCAAGTGCAGCTCCACAACTGCACTCAGAAGGGAAATTCCCTTTCACCTCCCTCTAGCCTTCCTTCCTGCAGCCACACAATTTCAATCCAGGCCTCTTCTAAAAGCCATCCTCCTCCCACTCCCCATCTAACTGGTTTTTACCACATGACTGAAAAGCTGAGATATCAGCCATGAATGAAACCCTACATCAACAGCTGAACTGACATAACTTATGACTCCCTACACTGCTCTAACTGCTTCACCCACTCTTCTGCTGTGAACTCGGTATACTTCACACAAGAAATAACATAAAAAATAGTATTTTTCCCATTGAAGTACTTACTCCTAGAGACATTATCTAATCTTGTATCATAACAAGTACAGACTTGCTGGATTTGACTGATTAACATTGCTTGAAATGAAACAGCACATCACGCTGAAGCTACATTGCCTGCCCATGATTTAAGGTCCCACACTGGCCCTAGCAGCAGTTTGGTGGCTCCCACTGGTGCCAGAAGAACACAGCAGTACAGACATCATACTCCAAATATCAATCTCACTATAAGGTGGCTTTATCCAAGTGTGATACATTTCCTTAAAAAACAGTTAGAGACATAGGATACCACAATTCCATCAAATTAAAAACCCCATGAAATAATAGTTTTAATGTGGTTCAAATAAGCAGACGTTCTAGTACATATCACTTGTGCAACCACAATAGTAAGCACAGGCCACAGGCATCACTGCTGAGGCTTTCAGTGAAATCAGTAGAATCAGACCAGAAAAAAACTGAACCTAACAAAATATGTTCAGACATCAGCATGAGACACAGAAGATGAGAAAATTAAGCTGAGCAGTAGGTATATATATATATATATATGTTCATGTATTAAAATCAGAGTTTGCACAATATCTCTAAAAATTTCTGACCTACCTTGTTTTATGTAAAAGCTAAAGGCAAGCCTGAAAAGCTCTTTTTTTTCTCTCTACAAGTCAAACATATCTCATAATTAGAGGCACACAAAGAATATAAGAGTGTATTATTTTTTTTTAATTATTTATTTAGATTTTCTGGCTAGCCACAATCTAGTTCACACATATTCTTCAAGAAGCAGGAACAGTCCTAGCAGACAAAGCATAAGCGGATTTTCAGCAGAAGATTGTTAGTACTGGGCATTAAGACCAAAGCTAATATTTGTGCCCACTCTACACGAGCTCTTGGCAGCTCAGCCTGTAAATGCATTGCCTCACTGGCAGGCTACATGCATGAGCTGAATACATAAGCTCTTCCCCACATGAAAAGGTAAAAAAA
>WUAM01000363.1:2880544-2900014 GCA_024336885.1 Actenoides hombroni | reverse complement strand
GGGGAGGGGAACAAAAAAAACAAACCACCACCAAAAAAATAATTGCTTATAGAAAAAAATGCAAATAACTGGAGAGGATCAAATTTCAAAAGACATGAAAGCATTTACAACTATGCAATTTGCAACCACTTCTTTTTGTGGTGACTGTAACTGTGCCACAACAGCACCTCAGGCCCATCCTAAGGCATCCCTCTCAGGTACAGCAAAATCTCACAGATTTGTTCTGCACAACTACATTAAAAGGCAGCCCTTCCTATCTTGTCACATTGCTTAAATTCACCTAGACGTTCATCAAAATCATGTCTTCATTACTTCAAACATTATTTTCCTTGAGGTTGACAAATGCAAATTTTTTCCTCATTCATCATGCTGCTGTAAAGGTCATTTTACTAATCCATCTCTCTGGATCATGTCTCCTGTTCTTCAAATACCTCCCACAGTTCCCTATAAGAAACAAAGTCTTTGTTTTCACTTTCAAGGTCTGCATTGGCCTATTCCCAATCTTAGCTCTAATCTTGCACTCAGCACTAAACTTTTGAGTTCCACAATAACGCAGGAAAAAAACAAAACAACACAACATAAAACTGAACACCAGCCTTCATCATCTACATGCTGAATTTTCAGAGAGTAATTTCATATCCTCCCCCATATTATGTCACAGCCCTTCTCCCAAGAATAAAAAATTCTTTACATAAACCTCATTGTTCTCCTTAAAATATACAAAACCAAAGAACCCTCTTGGCAATAAGATACTAGCGTGCTGGTATCTCAAAATATTACACTAATAAATGCTTTATTTATTCACTATTTCCTAGGATTCCAAGTCTGTGCACCCAAATCCTGCTGTTGACTTTGGCCATAATGAGAAAATTATGAAGAGCTTATTGAAGAACATGGCCATGCATGTGTTACAACACAACACTCCTGACAACCCGGCCCTGCTACAGCAATCCCTGGGATAAACTCTGCCTGGGTCCATAACACATGTCCTTCCCTGGGCTTGGGCCCGAGTCCCATCGGTTCTCATGGTAGAGAAGGGTGGGCTCCAGCGCCGACTCAGAGGTGCACTTGAAATCTCACACTGGCAGATTTTTAAGAACATGACTTCAAATTCTGATCTGTAGCTTTTAGCAGTAACACATCTGGTAAGTATGATGAAATATTTTGCAATCTAAGAGTAAGCAAGGAAGAAAACAGACGGGCACTACTAACTTCAGATCATTTGTCAAATTGACAAATCCATGTAACTTGTCATCACAAGGTGTAAGAGAATGATCTCAGGCTCTATCTGGACCCTAAGTGTTGATTCTGGGTAAGTTCAGAGCACTGGTTGAAATGTAACATTACATCAATCTTCTAGAAAGAATGACTCAAGCAACAATAGATATGTCAGGCTGACACTGATTCTCAGCAAAAATAATTTAACATCTCTTATGTCACTGAACTAACAATGACTTCGGAAAAAAACAATTATTTTCCCACAAAATGTAGATTTACAGGAAAGATATTTTGCCAAATTCTTACGGTTTTTACAAAACTGAAAAAAAAAAAAAAAGCCTGGTAATAGGTTTCTGAAAGGCACAAGAACCAACACAACACATGTTGGTTAGGGAAGAACTATATAAAAATCAGCATGCTGCACATTATGGGGATGAAAATATGACTTTCTGAAGAGTCTAGAACTTTAATCCAATACTTCACAGAATGCAAAATGGAGTCTGAATGAGAAATTACTTTACATGGTTGCATTTCTAAAAAGTATCTTCAATAATAGAATCACTTTTTGATAACAGAAAGGTCTTAAGAACCACTGTTACCAGCAAATTATTCAAAACATTTTCCAGTTACTGTTAGAATAGACAGTTCTATGAGAACTTTTTCCACTTAATATTATAATCAATTTAATAAATACTGTATCATACAATATCATATATGCAATACAATCTTTAATATAATATTAAGGTATATCAAATACATAAAAGGTATCTTTGACATCAGTAGTCTTCAAATAAAACAGCTTTAAATTAAAATTCACCTCTTAGAAATGGTTCTTACAGAGGTAACTGTAGTTACCAGTCACCATTCTGACCCTCTTTTCTCCAATTTTTGTGGAAGAATATAGCAACAAACTTATAAAAACTAAAGAATTCAAAAACATTCACATAGCAACTCAAAAATACAAAGCATCTACAGAAAGACCACATTATCTAGGCAATTTCACAAATACTGCACAGTATTGTATTTTGTAATCCCCCAGGAAATAGTACAAAAAATGTACACATATTCTCTCTCACAGTCATATTTTTGTATTTGTACTAAGTTTCTACAATATTTATTTTATTTACGGAATCACAGTGCTCAGTTTTATAATGTAAAAATTACTACGAAGGCAGAAGAGGGACTGTGTCCTGAGCGATAAGGATAAACCAAACAAAAGCAGAATAAAAATGTGTTCCAAGCACAGATAAAATGCACACTTCTCTACTTGCATAGCAACACTGAAAAGCATTTATCTGGGGCAAGATCACAGGGCAAATCCAGCTCAAACTGAAATTTACCTTGATTTTCCAGTTCTGGTTTGAGGTTTTCTTTTGTGTATAGCTGAACAATCATTTTTGTTCTAGTCATACAAGTGAAGTCTCTTTAAGAGTGCAAGCTAACTACTGACTTCAAACACAGAGAACCTGTTGACATGATAGCAGGTCATGGCTACATAGTGTAGGGAAAGTCAGTTTTACAGCTGCTTCTGTGCACAGACCAACTCAGATTCAGAGGAAATGGGGCAATTTCAGCACATGGGAAAAGCGGGATTTGATAACTTTCCTCTTTATTTTAAAGGATTCTAACCTGGGATTATATTTGTCTTCCAGGCCTTTCAAACTTAACTCTCACAGCCAGAAGTGCCTGAAACTTTATTCTAAAAATCAGATAAGTCTTCCATAAACAAACCAGATCCTTATATATTTTTAAAAATTATTAAATATCTCTGTCATGTGGAGAATCATGAATACCCGTCCTTTCATATTCATTATGTTTTGCTTCTTTGAGTGTATTTTTTCCACAAGAACTTAATGCAAGAACAAGACCTCTGTACAAAATTTAAAAAAAAAAAATCTTCCAGTTACTTTCAATTCTGGAAAACAATTTTTTTATTTTTTTTTTTTCACAATGAACTCAAAATGTTACTGTGATTTTCATATTAAAATTAGCTGCCTTATCTGTGTTCCATGCAGCAGTTGGCTGCACAATTAGGTAGCTAAAAATAAAGGGCTGAATCGTGACATACAGACATTGGCCAGTAAAGCAGCAACATGGGGCAGTTTTTCTCAGCCTCTACGGTAGCTCTGCCTAACAGAACAGCCATAGAAGGACCCAAAGTCTCTGCACCCCAGTATATGGTCCCCAATGGTAACAATCTCAGAACCCAACATAACTGTGGGTCTATGGTGTACCATCATTTACCTCAGCTAATTTTAATAGAACCAACTCTGGCACTGCAAACAAGCCTGCTTATATAAAAAGTTTGCTGACAGGAACATTCTCACTGGTTTTCAGCAGAACATCTTAAACAAATAAAGTTATGTATGCATGTAAGTGTTTACAAGATGAAAACTGTAGCTTGCTTTATTAGTCAGATGTGTGAAGTTCTTTTAAAACTGGTTGAGTTGTCAGAGACAAGAAACACAACACATGCACTTATGTTCTACAGCTTCTTAAAATACCTTGCAGACAATGTGAAACCTTAAAAAAAACCCAATGCAAGCCCTACTAATGTAATCTCATAAAAAACTATTTCATCAACTAAGTCTTAATAAAGCATAGAAAGACTCTGCTTTCCAACTCTGACGTGAAAGTACATTGTGCAACCTTTATTCATCCCATATAATCAAACAAAATATGGGAATCATACGAGGCATTAGGAACATGCATAGCAGTTTCCTGAAAATTAACAGATTCATATACAATTATTCATTATTACAAACAGATGAGATCAATGTTGCTTAGTAAAGTCCTTTAATTTTAATGAGGTTCTGCCTCAACACATGAAAAGCATACACTCGTAAGACTCAATCCACCAACACGACAAGCAGAAGGCATGGTTTATCCCTACAGGCAAAATGCTATCATCTGGAAGAGGGAATATAAAACGGTTAAAAAGATCAACTATCTATGACCAGGGAACTGATCTTCAGGAAAAGTCTTAAAATGCCATTCACCAGTAACCACTCGAATGATATTTTACATCAAATCAGAGAAAATCAGTAAACACAGAGTTGAGTTTGAACCTTTACTAATTATGATGGGTAAAATAACACCGCGATTGAGACTGATATCATGGTTAGTGGCAAAAATAAACCCTTAAAAACTATCCTACTTGGTCTCATTCAAAGAATAAAAGACAGATGCAGAAGATTCAGGCAGCAGAGTCACTAACGCGGAGTCAGGTCTTGAAACAGAAATAATTACGCAAGAAAGGAACTGGAAAGAACAAAAACAGAAAACGAAAATTCACAGCTGGAATGAGGCTTCACCATCTCATATGAACAAATGATCAATTACAAGGATCAAAAGAATACCTAAAGGTAATGATGAGTGACCCCTTGAAGGATTAGAGAATTGCTAGAAAAGTAAGAAATTAAAGAGTGCATGTACTAAGCATTTTTCTTTCTGCCAGAGCTTTAAAATGCCCATGTCCCAGGTAAAGAAAAGCATTCCAGTACAGTACAGAATATGCACATCCAGCTCCATTCACCTCTTAGAAAAAGAAGTAATTGCCACTTTAATCAATTCTTTACAACAAGGTAACAGAACGTTCCTGTAGGTCAGACCTCCTGAGGTGTCTCTGGTCATTGGCCAAGCTTGCCACCACTCAGAAACAAAACCCTCCAGGGCGGTGTAACCTCCACTCAAACCTGCACTCAACACAAACTGCATGTTTTTGGATACAGAGGATCAGCTACAAAAAGAGACATGAGTATTTCTGATCTCTGCACCACAAATACATTAATCTCACAACTGTGGGGTGGTCAGTCTTCTAACAGAATAGCCAAGGGCTGGAAGACGTACGTAGACCTTGGTGATGAACTTCCCATCACTCCACAGCTCCATTTCATGATGGGAACAGGGGCAATACATGACATAACAATATATCCTGGATAGCCTCTATCTCAGGGACTGGCTTTCAGGCCTACATGATACATAGGTTTTCACCCCACATGATTAACACCACTGCAGTGCTGTGATAGGTACTCAGCCCTGTGACGTACCTTCAGTGAGGAAGTTGCCAGAGGAACACAGACTCATGTTCCTATAGCAGAGAAGAATCCCAAGGTTACATCTCAAAACCTGAATTTCTTCAAACACCAAGACTTCCCTTCAGGAATCCTACCAAAGTGAGTATCTCCATATACAGTCATCAGGTTCACACAAGCTACAATGATGACTTTGCCAAGTCCACTCCACAATATTTTTATAAAATCTTCCACCTACACCGAAAAAAAAATAAATCCATCCAAACAACAACAACAAAAAAACAACCCACAAATAATTTATTTATCCAAACTTGCCTACATAAACAAAAAAAACAAACAAAAAAAACCCACACCAAAACAAAACAAACAAAAAGACCCAAACCACATTTGATAGATAGTTCATTTTCCCCTATAAAGAAAAAAGAAAACCTATTTCTGCTGAGAAATCTGTAACAGGGTTAAATCTTTCATATTCTTTTCTGCTGGCCTGTGATAAAGCCTTGCCAGCAGTGCAGCTAGAAATAGCCCAAATGTCACCAGTTCCTACACTTCTAAGCCACTGCTCTCACCCTGGCCTCAGACCAAGTCACCTGGTGGTTTCTACGCGCCAGACAAGAAGTAGGGGACTTGGCCTGCTCTCCTCCTCCCCAGTAACTTGGGAATCTGCCTCGGTGTAAATCTGCTGCACATCTCTCCATAACACCAGTGATGAAGATATCTGCTCCCAGCTCAGCAAAACAGGAGCACGCAACAGCAGAAGGTGTCGAAGCTCATGCCCAAACCCCGCTGTGCCTCCTGCAGCCTTGTAAAACTGGCAACTACAGTTGTAGGCCACATGCCTGCTCCTCCCCACCTGCTCTCCATGGATTTCCGTATTTCTCTTACACAAGCAAGCAAAAAAAAAAGAGATCCGAGTATGACAGAAAGATATTTGCAGGGAACAACCGCCAGCTACGGGGAAGTTTCCCTCTGCTAAAGGTCTGCTGCCCTGCTGACAGAGACTAAGGCAAGCCCTTGGAGGGCAGGGAGGGTGATTTTGGTTGCTTTGTGTTATTTTGAAACTCTTCTATCCTGGCACAGGAAAGAACTGAGTAAAAGGAGCAGAAGAAAAGTAACTGAGACTCCAGAGAAGCCAGCCTTGGAAGAATACAGCAACTTTTCATCCATAACAGTTTGTAATTATAAACCTGGAGACAAAACAAGACAAAAACATAGACTGCCTCTACCAGATACACAAATAAATTGGGACTGAAACTGTTGAATCATTTCAGAGAAATTTTACACTCTACAAAAATTATTATAGCCCCTATATGATAATGATGTGTAATACCCAAGTGGTAAATAAATGTCTCTGGAAGAGATGAGCGTGCAAGATCATCTATAACTGATAGAGTTTAGGAGAATGCAAAATAAACCCAAAGAACAAAGGAGAATCGCCAGAACCGTAATGAAGGGCTTTCTTCAGTGAAGGATTATTAAAATTAATTTTTTTCAGTAACAGAGTACAACACTGAAAGGAGGTTACCACACCAGGAGAGAAAACACTACCTCTTTCTGAGGACCATGAGAAAATCTAATGAATGGAGTTGGATTTCATCCCTTCTTCATTTGTATATACTCCACTGAGCTGCTGCCACACTGGATCTGGCCTCAAGGGATGCTGCCAGAGGAGAGTAAAATCTTCCATGCCTCTATAATGAATGGTTATTGTTATTATTTAAGTAAGCAAAGGGATATAAATTTTGGTTGTTTATGGTTTACAAAGTATTCTTGTAAGTCAGTATTGGGAAATATGTTGTTGCAAAATGTTTGTTTGAAGAATAGGTAAACACAGTATGAATTTTGATAAATCAACTCAGCTGAAAGAGAGCAGCAGAGGGCAGTGTGATTAATCTGCTGTGAATAAATCTTTGGCTATTCTTTCCATTCCTCATTACCACAAAACAGGCAGTGAAGGAATGGCACTATGAAACTGAAAAGATAGCTGGACATCCATGAAGGACAGCAGTCAGTGTTATGGCCAAATAACTAGGCTGATATTCCGGAGTCACCACATGCACATTACCCTAAAAATCACATTAACACCAATCACAACCAACACAAAGGGAAAACTGAACAAGCCTGTCCTTAATCCCATGCCTGCAGTTTACCTTCAGCAATACAACCAGACCAGCTGGAGCGAAGCGCTCCTGGGGTGATGAAGCCTTTAGACTTGGAAGAGGGAAGCACTTAACAGTATCAGGGCACAGAGGAAATCTACATGCAAGTGAAAGAGATTAAGAAAACAGCGAAGAAGAGAATTGTCTCATTTAAAATATGTCAGGTTGTTAGGACCCACATTGCCAGATGATGCATAAGAAAGCAAGAAAAACAACAGCAGCAAAATAATAATGGAAAATAGGAAAGAATCCATCCCGAGTAAGATACCTTCTCCCTCCACAAGGTAATCTGTAGTTGCTTGGTATGAGGTTTCATTGTATTTTCTTTGAAACATCTCAAATAATTTACTGATCTGATTTGCTATGACTGTTCCTATGACACAACACAGGAAGCTTTATGATGAGAAAACAGCAATAGAAATAGTATCTAATGATTTCTGGGGACTGAGAGACTTTGAAGTAAAACAATTACATGGGAGGAAGGAAAAAGAGAAGCAGCAAGGCCAAGAGTTACCATGAAAGGCATTAATATGCTATGTTATAATATATTATAAACAAATCAGCATAGCATCCGGGTTAATTCAAATTATTAAATTGAATATTCTACTAATTCAACTTCCTCAAATTAAGGGTTTCTTGAAATAAAGAATTAAAAAGAGGACTGGAGCTGATTTTTTAAAAAAACATACTGATCATCAAACACTGATACATTTGAACAAAGTTTGCTTGGTTTATGATTTCAGAAAATCAAATATTGATTTTATAACAAAAGGATCACACCTAAAACTACCACTTTTCACTGCCATATACCTGGTCATTGTGAATACTCCACAACTGTTAGCATGTGCATTCATCTGGATAAAACTGGACATCTGAAAATATATCACAACCCCATCTGGGCTAGAATCAGAGTGAGTACCTAGAACTATGTTTTTACAGTAATATGGGCCTATAAGCCACATAGTTTTAGGTAATACAAAATAGCACACCAATACCTTGTCCCCATTGAAAATAACTTCCCAGGGAGAGTACAGTAAAACTGTCACGATCTTATTAATGAAAATAAGAAATAGATTTTACACAGAGGCTGCCTAGAAATATTTCACATATTTAACTACCTTTTAAGAGGAATTACACCCAGAGTGTTAACTACATTCACTCCTCTGCTAAGTGGTGACAAGTTTGGCCAAAACAGATGGACAGGCATGATCCAAGATATTCACCATGATGTACAGCCAGATTAAAAGAAACGCTCAGCTTTGCAAGAGCAAAATTCTTGGATAAGAGAAATTTCGAGGCTTCTTACAACTTCACAAAAGGCTCTTCAACTGTTTTTCACTAAATCGTAATTCCTGTAAGTAGCACTTCAGAAAGAATACTTTTAGGAGTGGTATCACTTCATAAGCTTGCATTTTGCATTGTTTTCTTTTCCTGACACATTACATGCCATGAAATGTTTCTTGGATTGATACTCCTTAGTGAAAAAGATAGCAGTAGGCATAACTGAAGTACCTGTAGGCAATCTACCTGATGATTTGCATGTTCTCATTATGCCTCTCGTTCTCACTGTTCATATGCTCTAAAGCATCAAGACCTTACAATATTGGTTTTTTTAAAATCTTGTTAATGGTGCAAAAATTCAAATCATAATAGTGGTCTCTAAATGCAGTGCATGCTAAGGAATTAACTAACATTATTATTCAGACAAAGGGCTTATTGGCTTCTAAAATCTTATTTCCTCTGTACTGAAGGTTTCCGTACTACTAGAATACGTACATACAGAGAAGATGGTTGCCTAATGGCTTTGGTGCCAAAAACTGAAAAATATTCCCTGAACTTAAAAGCTGCATTATTACTGTCTTAAAAAGTGGATCTTCTTGGCTGTGAGTGTTCAGAAATCGATTCTATAAACCAGAGTCTAGGCACTTTACCGGTAACACAATTAACATGGCTGTTAGCAAACTATCCTTCCTCTCTAAACAGAGGTTCTTTAGGACTAGTTACAAAGAGGGGTGAAAATCAATTTTTATGATCAGTATTGGACATTTATCCATAGCAGAGAGGCACCATATGATTTGATAGTTGCTGATGATATGCTTAAGGCTGAAAAGATAATAAAAAGGGGGAAGAGGGGGGGAAGTGATTCAGTGATTCGAAAGTCAGAAATTAGTTCCCTTGCCACTGCTTTTGGAGAAGCTGGCAAAGCATATGGCCATCCTGAAATGACTGTTCTGCACTTGGAGACTGCAGACAAATTCACATCCAAAGAATCACTTTTTCTTTTTTAGCTTAACCTAGTCTGCGTTTCTGTGCCTGGAGTTTGTTCTGCTGTCACTGGTCCCCAGTAAATAAAGATCAATTAGCAAGTCTTTTGACAGACTGATAGCGTTTTCCTTGGGCAATAAAGCACTTCTGTGATGAAACTGGACCACTTTCTCAAACAAAATCAGATATAGTTTTGGCAACAGCAAAAAAAAAACTGCCACCCCAAAAGGAAGAAAAACCACAACAACTCTGTCCTAACAAGAACACGGATGTTTATAATATAAAACATACGCAATCAGAATTTTACCACCCTTTAACTGGGTTTAAAAATAGCACCGTAAATCTTTGTAGCCAACTATTGCAAACTCAGATATTATGCAATATTCATATATTAAATGGGAACCACCTTTCAAACTATGAAGTCTTCATCAAGTGTGCAAACATCCACACTCTGCTTCCCTCTCTTCATCCACCTGAGCACAGTGCACATGGACCGAGTTGTTAAAATTTCAGAGATGACTCTACAACCACCTTCTGCACGGCAATCAAGCAGCTTAATCTGCAGCACACGCTCAACACCTTCTGCCTCCCCAAAATTCCTGCTCAACAACCACCTTCCCCATCAACACTGGCTGTTACCAGATGAAGAAGGTTCCAGCAGTGCGTGGTAAGCATCAGGTACAGATACAACAGGTTACTGCCGCAGGGAAAAATAGGCATAATCTGTAATACATACACAGGGGAGTACCTTTATAGCAACGTATCCTTATATACCCACTCTCCAGATAACGGCAACGTTCTTTTGGCTTACGAGGCTTCTATTGCACAAAGCATCCCGGTGTGCGTGTTAATTAAAAGGCATTTTGGGGTGGGGGCGAGGACAGGGGTTTCAGGCGTCTTAGAAGAGCCGTCAAACTTTCCTTACGGCAGGGAGCCGAAGTTGAGGGACAGGGAGCTCCGGCAGCCCCGCCGCTCCCCTCCACATCTCTCCAAGCCTGACGCCCACCGCCCTCCGAGCCCGGTCCGGCCCGGCCCCGCCGCCCCCCCCCCCGCTCCCCGCCGCGGCCCCGGGCCGCCGGTCGAGCCCCTTCCGCCCCCGCGGTACCTGCGCTGCCGCCGCCGCGGGCAGAGGGTTGTCCAGCAGCTCCATCTGCACCTCCTGCGCCGGGCTGGGAGGCGATTTGGACATGTCGCTCTGGACCATTGGCGAGGAGAGAGGACGGCTGGGCGCCGAACCCCTCGGCGGGGCAGAGCCGTGCCGTGCCGAGCCGGGGCGGCGGGGCGCCCCTCAGCGCCCGGCCATGCCGGGGAGGGGAAGGGAAGGGGCGGGCGGACGCGGGCCGGGGCGCAGCCCTGCGGCGGGGCCCCGGCCGGCTCCATCCCGCGGCGCGCTGCCTCGGCCCGGCCGCCCCGGCTCCCCGCCCGTTGCCATGAGAGCGGAGCGGCGGACGGGGCGCGCGAGGGGCCAATCACCGCGAGGCGGGGGAAGCGGCTCGCTCCGCCCCGCCGGTAATGACGTGTTGTAGCCGCCTCGGCCATTTTGAGAGCGGGCGGCGCCGCCGGCCTCTTCCGGGGAGGCCATTTCGGAAAGGCGCGGGGCGGCCATCTTGGAAGCGGGCGTCGGTGGGCGGGAACTGGCGTCGGCGGGCGGTGGCCGCCCCGCCCCAGATGCTGTCAGCGCCTGACGGCCGTCGCCTTTCCCACCGAAACCCCGCCCGCGTGGGTTAGAAATTAAATCCGTTCCGTACCGCGCGGCGATTTCCGCGTGAGGCGGAGGGCTTGGTGCTGTCACCCTGAGACAAAGCCCCGCTTCTCTGCCTCGGACCGACACCGCGGCTCAGCTCTTGAGTTCCCTCACCCTTGTCCGGTAACGACCGACTTAATTTCCTGCGCTAACGCCCGCTGATTTGCTTGGTTTCTGTATTTCCTCGAATTATTTTTCATCAAAAGCCGGCTGGAAAGGCCACGCCGGAGGGTGCAGCGGGCAGAGCAGCGCTGGGCCTGCTCCGAGGGGGAGCACGGGGCGTGTTGACTGAAGGGCCCCCGGGCCCTACACCCCGGGGGTGTGCTGGGGACGCGTCCCCAGACGGGTGTTCGCGGGGTTTGTTCCGTTTGGCACGGCGGCGGCTGAACGCCGTGCTGCTGGAGCCGCTTGCACCTCTGGAGTTAACGTTCCCCGAGTGCGTCAAACGCGCAGGGAGAAAATACAAACCCCGTGAGTTTTGTCTTGCCAGCAGTTACGCGAGTCCCTCACGGCGTTTAGTGACGAAGCGGAGGAATGGAGAAGGTGGGAGCGAGCAGCGAGCCCCGCTGCTGCCGGGGCTGGGCAGGCGGCGGGAGCGGTGGCGGCTCAGGGCGGGCGGGGGCGCTGCGGGCTGGGAAATCCCGCCGGGCTGCGAGCGACACCGGGCTCCTGGTGCCAAACCGGGGCAGGAAACGACAGGAATAATCCGGATTGGGTGTGAAGGAGCTGGACTGAAACCGGCCGTCAGAAGAAAGCTTTTAAATGAAAGCGAGATTGAAAGAAATGCAGCGAAGAGTTGGGACTCGCAGTTAGCTGCGAGTTAGAATTAAAATGTCGTGGCAAGACTAAGCTGCTGCTGTGGAACTCCTCAGACCAGGAGGAGATGTGAATGTATCTTTGCTAGATCAGGTTTAAGAACATTTGGATTAATATCCCACTTTCACCCTGCAGGCTCCCTGGTATTTTATAGAAACCAAGACACGAGACAGGATGCGCCAGGAGCTGTGATTCTGTACATGGGGATCCTTTTTCACAAGTCAGCTGTAGTTTATAAAGAAGTTTAATCACCGAGATACCATCTTATTTCAGCAGCTGACTGGAGCTTCACCTGCAATCCTACCACTACCCCTATTTTTTCAGTGCATCACCTATCTTCCACCATTTACCCTTGCAGGTAACAAAGACACTAATTAATTAATTACAGTGTTGTGTCTTACAGTGTGAAGTGTCCAGGAAGGCTGAGGTCACGTAGCTCACTTCTGGTTGCTCTCAGGTTGCTATTAAATGATGTGCATTATTTTTTTATAGCTGTGACAATTCTTAATTAAAAACTTGGGAGCTTTTCCCAGTGCCAGCAGGAGCTCAGAGGGGCCTGTGCCTTTGGCAAGACTGATCTGTCCAGGTGGTGTCTTTTCTCAGTGTCCATCACTGAAGGGCACATGCTGGTTGTCTCACTAGCCACCACCAGATGTTGGTGTCTGCCAGCTGGAGTGTGATTTGAAAGACTGGCTCTTATTTTACTGCCAGATCCCCAGATGAACATTTTTTTAAACATGTATTAGAGATTTATCCTCACCAATGTCAGCAGTGCTGAAGGAAAGCCAGGGGAATAGTTAAGATGGGCCAAAGCATTAAGAAGCTTTGGAGCGTGGGAAACACCAAACAAAATGATTGCAGAGGAGAAATATTTTTAATATCCAGTTATTCTATACCTGTATTTCTTACAGGATAATAATGTACTAGTTGTTTCTCTTCCAGAGAAGCTGTAATACATCAGATACCTGGTTTGCACTGTGTTGTACGGATAAAACCCTCATTTCATGTGGAGATAAATAGAGATGGTCTGTAGCATGCAGCATGAAGTCAGACCGTACGCAGTGTTAAGGTACTGCAAGGTAGGGGAGTAAAGTATAGGTTGGGTAGTAATCAGGTAGCAAGGTAATGCAGAAGGAGAATTTATCCCGCTGGATGCTGCAAGCTGGGTTTAGCATCAGGAGAGTCAATACACAAAACTTCAGATCATCTGTCCCCTGTGAGGAAAGGAAGAATTTCAAGTTACTGTGAGCTCTTAAATACAAGCTTATTTCCAGAGCCCCTTGCTCAGAGGGAGTTGTTGTTAAGAATAAATTGTTGCTATCTTGTGGTAACAAGTGAACAAGAATGTGTATTCTGTCTAGGAGAGCTGTAGGTCTGTTAGGCCATGCTGGGAAAAATAGCAATGGGTTTTCTTTCTGAGTCATCATCCAGTGTCACAGTGGCCATGGTATTTGTAGGCAAGGCAGAACAAAGTGTGCTGTCCTGCTCGGGAGGGAATTCAGCAGAGTACTGGTGCACGTTTACTGGCACGCTATCGAGAAATACTTCCATTCCAATCTCACAGTATTCTGGCTTCATAAGAACCCTGATCTGATTCCTAATGTAATGTCCCTGTGCTTTCATTAGTTAAATCAGGATATCAATTATAACAGAGGTGCTAATCTAACTTGATGGGGAAGGACATTGTTTAGTTGTGCAGTATTTCACTCATCTCTTAGGCCACCAACTTCACTCTCATTTATCCTAAATCTTACTTACTGGGTCATTAAACCATGACGTGGTTAATCTGATGTTTGTGTGTGCAGATACACCCCTTCCCCTGCCACGCACAGGTACCTGTCAGATCCAAGGATAAGTCTGATAACAAAGCGAAGACCACTGATGGGTAACATACTGGAGTATCGCTCCGAGAGCAGCCAGAACTCTGCCAGCAGGTTCTCTGCAAGTATTAACAGGAAAGTAAAATGAAAACCTAATTCTTAGAATTACACCTTCCCAGACAGTATGAACTGAACAGCACGAGTTTCGCATCACGATAACGTGCTGATCCAAGCAGCTGAAGAGCTGAAGGTGAACTGTGCTGCCAGCTTGTGGTACCCACAATTCATGAGTTACACATGAAGACACATCAAACTGAGGAGTTTGGTAAGTATTGTTTTTCTTAAATCATTAATTTTACTTCTAGTAAGCTTTTTGGTTACTGGGTCTGGATCAAAATTTCAAGCTTTTATCTCACATGATAAGAAAATAAATGGATTCTTTACTATGTTTTTCTTTTTTAAAGAGAGCCAAGACAAGGAAAACATTAACTAGCATGCAATTTGCAAAAAGAACATACACAATCTTTTCAAAATACGATAGAAAATTGGCCTCCTGCCTGTGGCAAAATCAGGGTTCTTTGCAGAAATACTTTAATTACCATTTTGAAAAAGAACACATTCCTCAAGCTATTATAAAAAAACCCAAATAAATAAAGTTACTCATTAAGAACTATCTGTCCATGTCTGAATAGCTCCTTTTGCAGTGGTGGTATCTTCTCTCAGTTGTACTGCCACAAATCAGTAAGAAGGCAATGCTTCATAGACCAGAAAGTCAGAAGGAAACGTATCTCATGACCAGCCCCCGGCTGGAAAATGTCAGCGGTGGTGGTGCCCTTCAGGCCGAGTTTAAACCCATCTACATCAAGCTACGCTCCCAATGTTTACGTTAGACCACTGGAGATTTGTGGTTGACCTACATATGCAAACGAAACATTTGCTGCATGCTTGAGGTGGGGGGGATTTGCATGACAGAAGATGATGCAAATACGCGTAATTGTAGATGACATTCTACGGTGCCAGAGAACTTTGGAACTGGCCATGCATGAAAGAGGCTTGCATGGCTGACGGGCAGAGTGCCTGGCCGTGCTGCTGAGCTGAACCTCCAAGACATTCATCTTCTGTTTCTCTTTGAGCAATGCAAATCTGGTGTTGTCAGCTAACCCTGTACGGCAGAGGACACGCATGATACCGACTGAGGGGGCTCCCCACGGTGCGTCTGAGTTCACGTCGTGTGGCAGCTTCAGAGATGCACTTACTTTGCTCACAAGTTTCCTCCATTCTCTTCAAATCCCCAGTACAACAGAGGGTGACATCACACAATTATCAGTCAACAGCACCTAATTTATCTATTCTTGCCCCCTTGTTTCATCACACAGCAGCATTTATAGGACATGGTTGGTGTCCCCAGGCTTACCTGGTTAAAGATTTCAGTTTATCACCTTGTGATCCTGAGTGATACAGAGTTTTGATGTAAAGCAAACCAGAGGAACTGCACGTCAAACCACATTTCTGAGCTACTTCATCTTTATGTTGATAATTTACCTATAAAGAAGAGCTCAGATTTGACAGTGGTTGGGGGTTCTGATTTGGTCCTATTTTTTCCTGTTAAAAGGAAACTCAAGATCAATTCATTGAAATGAAGGTTACGTAGTGGGGAATTCAGCTGCTCAATCTCCAAGGGATGTCCATGGGCACACTGCAACTCTGCCAGCAGGACACTACACCAGGGACTTTGCTCTAAAAATTGCACCAGCACAAACACATTCTCATAACGTTGATAAAGTTGCACGACAAAACCAGATCTGCTAAGACAGTAAATGTGCAGATCCCTCAGATCTTACAAGTACGATATGGAAGTGATTTCCTGTAACGGAGGTTTTGTCTGCCATTGCTGGAGGTCTGTCTGGTTGTTCTTGCTAAGTCACATCTTATTTATCATTTAAAATCTTTGCAGCTCTTCTGTGCAGAAGTAAGTGCTTAAAATGGTTAGCAGAAGGGAGGAAAATTCCTTGGCATCAAGACCAAGGGTGAAAAGCAGGCAGTGCCTCTGCAGTGCCTTCATCTGCGTGCTGAAGGTGGGTTTGGAAGAAACCCCACAGGATCAGATGGGAGCAAACCTTCCCCACAAACCGACAAAACGATTACAGAACACCCTGCACATCACACTCACAACCCGATTTACACCACGCTTGAGGTCTCTCCAAAGAATGAAGCTATATGGGAAGAGGGATTGCTGTTCAGGGTAAATGTCAGTGCAGACAGAAACGTGCAGCCGTGGGGGGGAGAGAGAGAGAGAGAGAGGGAGGGAGAGAGAAGGGAAAAAATCTTGGTAGCCTGCGCCTGAAAAAAAGAAAGCTGATATAAACCTCTTCTTTGCAAAAACACTTGAAGCTGTGAGCCAAGAAGCTGTCTTTGGTGCTTCACTCCTACTGTGTTCAGAGAAATGGGACTTTATGTGCGCTTTGCACATCAAAGGAATAACTAGCTCAGTACCTCCAGCTGATGCAAACACCCACTATGAAGTTTGGCTAACTGCTCGCGTCAAGAAGGGGTGATGCCAGTAGGGGTTTGGTTACACTAAATCCGTGACGATGTACTGTGTAACTTTTTAATTTCATATATTTGCCCAGTTTTATTATCCAGAAGAAAAGGCAAGCTTGCTTACTTGCAATGGAGTCAAAGAATTTTTTTTTTCCCCCAACAAACAAACTAAAAAGTGAACAGCTTTTTAAGTTTAGCAGCCTTCAAATTCCATTCTCACAGATCCGAGCCATTAACCTTAGAAGAGCTAAGCCCTATGAAAAGTTCATGGAAGTTAATGAACATGGAATATTAAACACCTCCTTTCAACTGTGATCTACCACAGCCTGGCACTGCAAGCTTTATTAGATCACAGTTGCCTTATTTTTCTCAGGATTCCTGTGAGATGTTCCTTTCCTCCTACCCAAAGGACTTTATAATCTGCAGGATACTGGAGAACACCAGAACAGAAATAAAAAGACCATTCTTGTTATTTCATCCCATTCTTTCTACAACGTTAAAAAAACCCCTTAACTATCCCAAGCAAAGTCCAAGTGCTCCCACTTACACAGGAACGCTCTTGTAGCAGTGGGAGGGTAACGAGGAGGAACTTTCAGCAGCTCAGCACCATGGCAGGTTCATGCACGTTAAAATGCACTGTTGCAGAATCAACGTAGAGACTCACCACTAGTGACTGCGTTAACGCGGTTCTCCCTTGCTAGCTGAGCTTTGCTGGCATTGGCATCAAAGGAAGCACAAGCATAGGCTGACTGGGTGGCATCTCCTCCTTTTTGGGCTTAGGAGAACCAAAGGACCGAATCTTGCTCAATCAGTCCAAGGACATTTGTAGACAAAAATCTAGGTTATTCATCCAGGTCAACAGGTAATTTTTAAATCCAGATTTGTACGGGATAAGAAAAGTGCTGTGAAATATTCTAAGTACGCACCAGACAACAGCATAAAGGTCACACAAAAACCCATCACCAACAAAGAACTAAACTGATGAATCTGCAGGTGAGATGCGTATCTTGAGTAGTATGTTGGACAGAAAACAAGTTATGTGTTTACTGGACAGAAACCAATTTATGTATTTACATATCTGAAACAAACCCCATTTTGAGCTATGCTGTATAAAAGGGATTATGATAAACACCTGAATATGTAAAGAGGGTAATGCAATATTATAACTTGGAGGGAAAAAAAAAAAAGCTCATCTGAGAACAGAAAAACTCAGCGAAGACAGGAGGCCGCCCACAGAACCCATCCCAGCACGAGTCCCAGACCGAGCTGCTAATACCACAAAATACCTGAACGTGTAGGCTCATAGTCACTGAGACACTATTATTTCTTTGGGCTTTCCCCCCCACCCCCCCTTAATTATAAGTTTCTGGATTTTTGGCTCTTGCCCATCTCCCACTGACTTACAAATACTCAGAGGTGCCAAGAAACTCAGAATGATTGTGCTCCTGAGATGGAGACAGGGAGTTGTGCAATGTCTGCTTTGTGGCCAAAATCTTCTCTCTTGCTAATGTGAAAGCCACATAAAAGGTGGTGCCCAACAACGTTCAAGCATCTGGCCGGGGAGTCATTTGTATGACAAAAAGTTATAACTGATCAGTCAAAACAATTAATTCCGGGGAACCCAGATGAGATCCTTTGGAGCACATATAAGCCTCCACCCCTTGGATTCTTCACAGTTCCCATGTCTGATCATTCCTGTAAAGGATAAAATCCGCAGCTGTACTAACAGTCAGAAGACAAGCCTTGGGTCTTGCCATCATGGCTGTGCATGTGCCTCATCCCTTAGTGGTACCTGCTGAGAGCTCAGGCACGTGGGACATCTCAGAGCAGCATCTGCAAGGGCTCACCCGCACTCTGGGGGTGCTGGAAGGAAAGAACCCCAGAGCGCACGGCTACAGTGGTTACGTCCTGTGCCCACAGCAAAAATCCTGACAGTGTATTGAGTCACTCAGTGGACAGGCTGCTGACAGAGGGCACGTGCTACTTACTAACAGAGCTGTAAGTCACACTAAACATGGGACATACATAATGGCTTCAGTTGACCATTGTCGTGCAGGAGCCACGCGAGATGCTAGATCGCTGCGTACACCGTGTTTTTGGTATTTCTAGCAGGGGAAATGGAGCAGGTGGTGCTGACGTGACACAGCCTTCCTTTGGCCGTCCACAAAAGCCAACGGTTCGATGAAGGTCGGGCTCCATCTGTAGCCCCCGCGGTCAGAGCACTGTGCTGCACCACGCAGCCCAGGCAGCACCACCTGCTCCAAGGCAGGCTCAGGACACTTCCTTGCGATACATTTACACCCGTGGACCGGGGTTTTGGGTTTCTGTGCCCTGGGAGGTTACGACAGGGTATTGCTGCTCCGTACAACACGGCACCCGTGGGCCAGGATAGCCCCAGACAGTACCTCCCTAAGCCGAACTTCACCGCGATGCTCCAGGGGTTTATTGTCCAGCCTACAGAGAAGCCTTCGCGAGGCAAAACCTCCCTCCCAGACCCGCGGAGCTCTGCTCCTTCCCGAGGCCCGCGGGCCCGCTCTCACCGGGCGCCCAGGCCACCGCCGACCCCGCCGTTACCCGCAGGAACGCGCGCAAGGCCCGGCGCAGCGGGACGCGCGGCTGCGCTAAGGCCGGTCGGTCCGGGGAAAGCTCCGCGCTGCTGCAGCCGGGCACGGCCCCGCGAAGGCGCTGCCCTTCCCTGGAGCTCCCGGGCCGAGGCTGCCGGCGGCACCGGGGCCGAGCCGAGGCGGGGCGGCCGCGGACGGGGCGGGCTCCCGCCGCCCCCCGCATCACATGAGGGAACTTCGGGCCAATGGCGCCGCGGCGAGGGCCGGGGCCCCGCTCGCACCCGCGGACGCTCATTCAAAACGCGGCCG
>WUAM01000363.1:2793249-2880444 GCA_024336885.1 Actenoides hombroni | reverse complement strand
CCGGGGGACGGGGCACGGCCGCCGCCGGGTGCCGGGGGAGGGCAGGGGGCGGCGCCGGGGGAAGAGGGAAAGTGACAACGAGCATCTCCCTCCCGGCAGCTACCGGGCGGCGGGCGCGGGGCGGTGCCTGCCCGCCCGCTGGGCACCGCGGGGCGGGGGCGGCGGGGCGAGCAAGAAACTTGGGGCTGCGATCGCAGGGGGAGCCCAGGCCCTGCTTTTCTCCACCGCCGCTCGGTCGGTCCGCGGGAACGTGGATCGGGTCGGCCCCGGCCAAGGGCGGGAAGGGCTCGCACGCGTTCGCTGTCAGTAAGTTATTTTGTAAACGACGCTTCCCGGCGGTCCGACGACTCCGTGGCTTGTGGAGCGGCGAATCCCGGGCGTAGGTTGGGTAGGAGCGGTGGGAGAGGCGCGCCGCTCTCCCTCGGCTGGCCCTCCCCGTCCAGCCAGGTACGGCCGGGAGAGCAGAGGGAAGCAGAGTGCGAACCCCTGTCAGCCCTGCCGTGCTGCTCGCCCCTCACCGTAGGGCATCACACGTCTCAACCCCTATAGAAGCCCGAGTCGTAGGGTATGGTTGGTTTCAGTGAGCAAACCTGCACTTTTAACAGAGAAAGTTCCATGGGTCCGTCTTGATGGTATGGTTTCTTCCTGTACTTCTTGGACGTTCCCATGCACATATCAACAAGGGATGAGTAATTGTTATCTAGAAGGTGAAACAAAGCCCCTTGTCTAATTTTATATAACCTACAGCAGCACAATTTCAGTCATGTTATGAGGTATCCCACAGGAGGCTTCTGAAAGACACATTCAAAACCTGACCTAGGAAAATCACCCCTCCACCCATGAGATCTGTCATGGACTTCTTGGAAAAAGCAAGCAAACAAACCAAGCAAACAAAACACACACACACACGAAAAAAAAAAGTTTATGACTGTCCTGACAGAGACTAAACCATTGAACCACATAAGCACACAACGGACTGATACCAACAGTGAGAGATTTTGTAGAGAAGACTTGCTACCCTTCGTTATCTTCAGATTGGATTTAGCTGTTCTCCGCGCAGCATGAGAGGGAAACTTGTGTTTTCAGTATCACTTAGTGATTGTGAAATCTCTTACCAGTTGATTGTAAATAGTGAAAAATCAGTACGGAAACTCTTCTTGGCCTAATGTCATATACTTAAAATCATAACCATTCCTAAATAGTCACATAGAGGGAACAAAGCCAACAAACTAAAACCAGAACAAAAGCCAGTTCAATTTCAAAAAGTACATTCAAGCTTTCTCCCAATTACATGGTTGATTTATCACATTTTTCATATCAGCTAATTTCCTCTCTGAATTAGCTTACCTCTATGGATTTTCTCACATGAACAGTGTAAACATCCTGCAGGAATTACCCTTTTTTTTTTGAACGAATTGTCTTTCTCTACAAATCAAAGCACAAGTTTGAAGAACCTTGAGAAGTTTCACTTATTGGAGAAGTTTCACATTTCATTTTGAAAAGTTGTCATAGTGTTCTTCAAAAATAACCTATATAATTCTGTCAAAGTTGTTGTCTCTGGCAAAACAGAACCTTAACTTTAAGTGAAAATAATATCTTTTACATGCTTACATTTCATTCAAAGAGTTTAATAGATATGCTGAATAATCTTGAAACTATAAAGAAGCCAGAGCCTGAACTGCTTCCAGATATCCTTTTAGCAGCTCTAACCAAAAAGATATTTTCTCTTTACACATTTGGTGGGAAGAATGCATACTTCACCTTCTAATATAGCCCCTGAAGTAGTTTCTTTCTCAATTCCAAATTAGATTGTGTTAATGGAATTACTTTTTTGACCATCATAATAATTAACGAGGGATAATAAGTAATGGTTTACTAAAGAACCTGAACACAGAATTCCTGTTAATGATTGCTAGGTGGGGTGTTGTTGTTGAAAGATATTGGCTTTGACTTGTAACACCTTTATAGCTTTGGAACTATCTATCCTTCTGTTTCAAACCATTCTCTATAAAAGGCACTGGAACCACCATGACTGAGTACATTTGCTTGGTAAATATTCAGACATCTGCCAGAGATTGCCTATTCTCTCATCACGCAGAGAAGAGAGTGGAAGTTATTTAATCATCTAACAGTGGTCCTTTGCATCACCCTCTGGATTTTTGACTTTGTAAAAAGTATATAAATAACAGGGGTTTGTTGTTTTGTTTTGAGCGTTTTAAGTAGACCATTCTTTAAGAGCGGTAGCATTGGAAGCATTACAATTTCTAAACCCATAAATTGTGCATCTCTGTGGAAAGGATATTTCTACCCCCATGTAAATTAGAGCTTGAATATATCAAATGAAGTTCTTCTTCTGTTTGTTTGGTTTTTTTGTTTGGGTTTTTTTTTCCTGAGTTTGTATCTTTTATGTTTATTTTGTCATCTTTTATTTCCTTTAAAAAAAGTTAATGATTTTGCTTGTTTATCTACACACATAGAAGGGCTGTAGAAAGCAGGGACTCACGTAAGATTTTTTTTTAAGGCAAAGATAAACAAAAGGGAACTTACTGACTTAAAAAAAAAAATTAAATATAAATAGTTGTTATACAGTTTTCTCAAGAAACAAACAAAAAAACCCCAACCCAACAACAAAATAAAATATTCACCTCCAGATTTCTATTAAGTTTTTCTCATTTTTATTCCTGAGGAAAAAAACGTTTTACCTAAGTGTTCTTTAGTAGAAATTATGATTTCTTGCCTTGATGTAACAAGTGGCTAGAAGATTAGACTAGACAGATAAATCTAAGTATCTTACTCTGTTTTACCCCTTTTTAGCAGCTCTAACACACACCCATGAAGTCATCCCTCTTCATGCTCTTTTTGGCCACATCTGCTCCAGGATAAAAGTCAATGTAGAAAAACAATATGCAGAGATTCCAAATTGCTCATTCTTTCTCAAGGGGAAAACAACCTGCTATGCCTTCCCACTTCTCAGCAGAAAATCACTCTGCTGCATTTTTTTTACACTTTTATCTGCAATAGAGAGGTGGTGTGCATGCTTATTTTGATTTTTTTCTAAACATGTAAATGTTAGAAGACTAGAGAGGAAAAGGTGAGCTCTTTGTTGTGTTGTTGGGTTTTTTATGTGGGGAAGGAATTAAAAACCAATACAAACAACCAAACTTTAGACTGATAAATAAAATAACCTGATTAGGGTGACAAAAATTAGCACTTTTTTTTGTTGTAGGAGAGATTAGATTTTCTTTTAGATCAAAGAACACTGTATTACTTTGCATGTTTAATTATCCTTTACCACCAATATAAGAATGTGGTGTCATGACTATGTCCTAACCTTTGCACACATGTATAGTGAGTGCAGGATTGATTCAAACTATAACCATCACCTGAGTGTGCAAAAATAGGCCTAGGATGGTTGGTTGGTATTTGTGCAAATGCAGCTAAAAGCTAATAACATTGGCCCAAGAGAGATCATTAAAAACTTGCATAAATACAGGCTGGTGAGCTTACAATGACTCTTCTGAAACTACTAAAATGCTTCTAATTAGCTAATGTTTAAAGTCCTGATACAGTGAATTACTTTAGGAATATCAGTTGAAAAGAAGTGCTGGCCGTCTATCACCTTGTGCCACCTCCTGCTTTGAATGCATTGTAGCTAGAAATTCAATATTGTGAAAACAAGAATTCACTCGTTTACCTGGATTTAATATCTTGGAACAGACACAGTTCATCTTCTTCTCCAGTGATAAACTGGAAGCTGGCTGTCACAAGCGCAAACTAAAGAGACTCGTCTTATTTTTGCACTTTATCTTCCGTACAACAAGTCTGAACAAAACCACTCCAGACAGGCTCACTTATGAATTTATTATCAGTCTGTATCAGAGCACAACACTGCCTGGCTTGATTTAATGAACTGATCTGTTCTTAAAGCTTGTGTTTATTATGCTTTCTTTTTTATGATATAGGTGCCATGCAGCAAAACCGTGACTGATACTGTTATGTTATACTCCGGGGGGGTGACCAGGATTAGAAGGAGCAAGATTTCTACATGATGGAAGATATGAGCAAGATACAAACACTGCCAAAAACACTCCTAATGCACAGAATGCTCACAATACTTGCAAAAAGCCACAACACCTACTAAGCACATATTTTCATCCCTGTGCAAAACGTGACCAAAAAAGGCACGCTCCCGCTTGCAAGCTGTTCACTTCGTGAGACGCTATTTTGTTGTCAATGGGTTGTATACAAAGTTCATGTTTGATTAAGCACTTCTGCAGGAGTTGCTGGTTTCCATTGGTATTTTCTTTCCTCTTTCTTTGCCCTCCTGTCATAACTGAGACCACATATCTCCTTTTGTATGCCCAGTCCTTACCAACTATGGTGTTTCTATTTATAGCATTATTGCTCTCTTCTTATTAAATACTTGAATCACAAGAGCACAAAAAGGCTTTATAGTACTCTGACCCACAAATATGCTCAGCCCATGTGAGTTACTGACATTGAGAGACCGCTTTTAATAGACCATGCGGCCTGGATCCAAGGACATCACCCGAGCTCTTCGCAGCTTCTTGAGGTTGGCCTTTTCTCTATCCTTCTCTAAGCCCTGTGCTCAGCTTTGGCTTTCTGCTTTAGGGAAGACATATTTTTTTTCCACCAAACGATCACGTATTTGTGGCACCTAAGCAAAACTTCATTCACAATAAATGGTGTAAGAAAATACAATGACAGCCTCTAATCTATATGAGGATCGCAAAACCATCAACATGGTTGACAGTTAACTCATCGTTACCAAGGTCGTTGGCAGATTTAATACGCCTAAGAGTTTACAGATTCTTTGCTAATTTATACAGGCACAGATCTGAAGCACAGATCACTGATGGCACAGCTCCACATTACCGTCAAGTCAATTTTAACAGTGAGCATTTTCCAGAAGTTTTTTCCCTCCCTCTCTCCCTGCCTTGGCTGCACTAACCTGACCCTCCATTGCACACCACTCACGCTTTTCTGAGTATGAGGGACTACCATTCAAGAATTAAAAGTAAAATATAGCAGAAAATTAATTACCTTTCCATAGGGTTAATTCTCTGGTGCTTTATGTCCATGAGCCGTCTTACCACGAGTCTGGTAAGTGCAACTGCCAGGGTGAAAGGGGAGGCAGGGGTCAGCAGGAACACACAGCTTACAGCAGGGTTGCAGGAATTCCTTCCTGGCAGCACACCAGTCGTGAGAGCAGTTTAGCTGTAAACATCTAGCTGCAATTAGGGTCCATTTTGAAAACATTACTGCAGAATAACGTTGGTTTGGCTTCTAAAAATACAGGTTTTGGTAAGTACTTTGAGTTTATGCAGCAAAAGGAGGGCAAGGAAAAGCAAGTCTTCAAGCCTTTGTTTGTTCCTCCTTTTTTTTTCCCTTAATGCTAAGCCTCTTTCACTCAACTGCCCCCCAGTCTTTACCAAAATTGAAGTTCTCATTTTGTAAGAAAGCAATTTTAAATAAAGCTTTAGCATCCTTCAAGTTTCATTAAGAAAAATTATTCTGAAAAATAAGATACCAGCAGCCACATTAATATCATAGTGTAAACTCAACATTAGCCACAGTCAATTAATTACCATCAAAACACTATTTATTTCCAGAATCAAATTTTGAGAGAAACATTTGTCCACCTGAAACATTAAACAGTGCGTGACATCACCATCTTCCCCTCTGATTCTGTGCTGCCCTGCATTATATTAAAATAACTGTCCTTGAAGTGTCCTTCAAAAACCCAAGAACCAAGTTTTTGCAAATGATGGGTTTTTTATTGTAACATCACAATGGTATCTCATATGACTTCTGTAGAAAAAAATGCCAGAAGCCTAATAGCAACATTTTGTTCCTAGTCATGTGCAAATGAAAAAACTGTGGCAAGCATCAGTCAGATTTAGTCTACGTTTTGTAGCTCAATATTAACTTAAACGTTGTTTTGAAACCAAGTATTTTAAAATACACTCTCAAGTACTTTCTATGATATGTTTCTTAAATATGGATGGTTTCTGTATATCATTGGATGCTAAGAAAATAATTTTCCCTTCAATTTTGCCCTGGTTTATTTTATAGGAAAAATATCTTGAAATGGACATAATGTCTTTGTGTTTGTTTGGGGTTTTGTTTGTTTGTTTTGTTTTTGTGGGGTTTTTTGTGGGTTTTTGTTGTTGTTTCTTTGTTTCATGATAGAATTACACTGATAAAAGTTAACGTATTGATGTCTAAGCCTGTGGCACCCAGGACCTTAAAAATCAGACAACACCACAGTATCCCTGCCACGTAGCACAGGAGCTGATGTTCCTGGTGAAAGCCATGGTGAAATGTGCTCACGTTTGCTCTAGGATTAGTTTCCTAAATGGCTATTTCTGAAAAAGGCAGCAAAACCCAATAATGACGAAGCATTGTTCTTTCAAGGAGGGAATGTCAGGCTACCAATGATCTCACAAAGCATCCCATAAAAAAAACCCAAACCTTTTATTTTAGTTGAAACAATCCCTTAATAGGAAATCTGAACAGGACTTGCTTTTCCTTATGGCCTTTGTGAAATTCTGTGGTCACTGAAGACATGTGTTAGTGACAGACTGAATCGACTTCAGTGTGTCATCTGAAGTCTGCCCAGGTGAATTCAATAGGCAGAGGCAGCTCCATGGCAACAAATACTAAAGAAGCAGCCTGTTAGCCAGAGTCCTAATTCTACAAAGCTATGTAGAGCATAATCTAGCACAACAGGAAGAAAAACACATTTCAGACAGTGATAATGAGCAAAGCCTTAAAAAAATTTCATCCTCAGAATGGAAGTGGATCATCGTCTTTGCTAATTAGTCATTTTTAGTCATATTTTTAGTTATTCATTAAATTCTTTCTTTCCTGAGTGCAAAATAAATGCAGGAGGAGATTTTACAGCCCTTGTTTTGGCAATATTGAAACTAAATTCACCCAGTTGTATTGTTTTCTTTTTTTTTTTTTAATGTAGTCAGTGTGCATCTTTTTATTCCCTCACAGCTCAAGAAGTCCAAGGAGTCACTATATGAACAAGAATATTGAAGCTCTTTATTGCTAGACTAATGCCTGTGGACTCCGTCTGTATGAGGAGTGAACGAGGACAGAAAAAAAGTATATTTCAATATAATATTAACCAATGACAACATTAAAAAAGAATCTGTAAAATAAGTCTTATTTTTTTTTAAGTTGATATTCAGATTACCCTACCATGTAAATAAATGTCTTCTAAATCTGTTGTTGCAGTTTTCACGATAACGTACATTAATCTATGTTCCTCCATGACTGAATCACTGTAGAGCTCACGAAACCAGAGAAACTCCATCATCAAAGTCTCTTATTTTCTCCTCACAATGTGGTTTTAGCGAGATAGATGTATTTCAGACCATCAAAATAACTACTCAGACACAATTTGAAAGCACAGCTTGCTTAACTAGTACTTGGCAATATTATGTTAAATGAACTTAAGAGTAACAAAGACATATGTGAAGGTTGCTGAAGTCATATGGTTATTTTCCAAATTAATCTTTAATCTTATTGGCTTCCTAGCTGAGCCTTCTCTCAGCAGGATCACCTGTTCATTTGCTGACATCCAGATTTGGCTAGAGAAGTTGGAGGACAGTTTAGTCATGTTCTAGTGGTTAGAAAAGCAAATGAGGATGCAACCCTGAAGCCCAGCCCTCGCTACTAGTCCTACTGATTGCAGTGCAATTTTTCATGCCCACCTGTAGAAAGAAGCAACAAAAGAAGAGAAAAATTCAATGTTCATCTACTACTTAAGCCCTGCTTTTCCTAGATTTGTGAATGAGCTGTATATAAAGACACCAAAAGGAATCCTGCATATTATTTATGGAGGTGGCTTCACTAGCCTCATAGAATCCTTCATAAGTTACAAAGTGCTCCACGTTAGTTTTTAACTGGATGCCAGAATCCCAAACAATAACTTTTATTTTGCATTAGATGTATTTTAGTATGGCTTATAAATGCTAACACAATTCTTACTTCATGCAAGTGTTCCAAAGTGCTTTATAAAACTAATTCAATATTTACTGCAGCAAATATTTTGATATCTTCCAAATGTTCATCTACTATTCAACACATAGCAAAAAACACGTTTCCATTTCTACAGGGTGACACAAAACATTTAGAACAGATCAAACACATGAAAAAAAGCTAACACTATATTAGAGTAAATCTCCTAACAACAAAATAATACATTGGTGAGTGGCTACTTGCATAAGTAATATGGCCAATGTCATAAAAATTACTTAGCAGTGTGAATCTCATTATTAACTGCTCAGGGATTTGCATCTTGATTCACTGTGAGATTGTTTTCTTTGAGAAAAAACTCTACTTCATGCTTTTACCAAAAACAGTACTGTTTTATTCAGTTTTACTATATATGTCTCCCAACATAAAGGAAACAATGACAGTAAACACAGTGAGATAGTCAGGACTGAAATTTTAGCTGTTTGCAGCCAAACTATTGTTCATGAATCATCTCCTAAACTCTTGGTGTTTCAAATTCAGTGTGTTAATTTAAAACAAGATTAATTCTTGATTCTTACTCATATGTTAAGTGCAATAGTTCTCCAGCCAGTGGGAGATGGCATTTGGCCATCCTTCTTGCTAAGGCAGCAATGTCCTAAAGCAGCAAAGCAGCCAGCTGAGGATATTCACCCATTCAGCAATTCTAGCTTCATTTGTTGTGTAGTTCCTTCTGGAAGAAGCATTAGTTTGACTGCAGTGTTTGTTCAGCCACTAGTGTAAACTATAAGGGCTTTTACCAGGAATTTTTGCCAGTTTTAAGTGTACCAGATAATTTTTCTTTCTTTTTTTTTTTTTTTCTTTTTCTCCCTCCCCTATATAAAGAAGGTTGAAGTTGTAATAGAAGCTTTTACAAGCCTTTCTTACCAAGTAGCAATGCAAACAGAGTGCACTCCAAAGGATCAAGCAGAACATGAAGATCATGTAGAAGGAAACTTCTTATATCCTTCTTGCTCTGAGACTTAAGAAAGAGAAAATTAGGTGCTGCTTATAAGTGTTCCTAATAAAGTGCTGCTGTCAAAACGCATGCTACTCCACACTGCACCCTCAGTTCACTGTGCAGATGATTCTCTGCTCTGTTTCTTTTGGATTGCACATAGGCTGTTGTGCAATAACAGTCTATAAACACAAATTAGAATTCATGTTGCTGTTTGCAGCTGCAATAGACGTTTATTTACCACAATCTAGTATAGTGTTTATCTATAATGTCTTCATTTGCATAGCTACATTCTGTGTGTTGTAAGAAAATTGACCAGTCTTCTACATTTACTGCCATGCTTCAACTAGAAGGGAAAGCCAAGATAGATGTCTTTCATGCACAGCAAGTATCTGTTCCAGTATCTGTTTGCTCCAGTACGTTTATGCTTCAATTATTCTGAAAGTCTGATAGGATTTGGAATTTTGTTAATTGTCTTGCACTGTATAATTTAAATGCTTTTTTGAGCATCTTTATATATAATGTTGATTAGAAATAATAGTATAATAAGCCAGTGAAATTATAACTTACAGATCATGAAAAAGAAGTACAGAACAGTTAAATGTTTCCAAGGTGAGGCTGTTCTGCCTTTTGAACCAAAATAGGCACTGGATAAAGTAAAATGTCCTTTAAGAACAGGAATCAAATCTCAGGATATTCCCATCTTTTTGGAATATTCAACCATTACATAAAAAATTAATATTTACTCTTCCCCTCATTCCTACTTCCCAAAAAACTTATTTACCACTTGGGATGGTTACAGGAACCTTCTGACAGATAAGTAATGTGGATCTAAGAATCCCTACAGGTATTTCCTTTTTTTTTTTTTTTTTTTTTTTTGGTGGGGGGGTGGAGAAGTTCACTAGTCTTTGCTCATAGTTGCAACTCAAAAAAGAAATATGATGTTTGTTTAGTTGAGTGCCTCTCAGACCACATGGCATGCCAGCTCCTCAGGTTTGCTCCTTATTGCTGCAGAACTTCAGATCACATTTTATGAGAGTAATCCTATTTTTAGATAAGACATTACATTTTAGAAGCAGCTTACATTTCAGAGATACTACACAACATATTTTAGAGGAAATACAGTCTGATTGTTAAATAATCAAGTCCAACTCCAAACAGAAAAATATGATAAAAAGTATGAAAACACAAGTGGTAAAAAAAGGTGATATTACTAAATATGTCCCTTTGTGGGTTTTGAGTAATAAACGATGTATCCTAATAAACCAAAATATCCTTAAAAGTGGAAACCTAAACTCTTTCAGCACAGTTGCTATATGTTCAGTTTGTCTATGCACATATGTATTTTTAATGATGAGCAACACAAATACTAAAAAGATAAATTGTTTGTAAATATAACATACAAGTACAAAAACTATAAACACAAAATGTTGTAAAAATAATTCATTTTAAAAAGAAATTTTTTTGTCCACAAAATGAAATCATGTACCTTATCCCATCAGTGCAAAAGAACACAGACAATTCAGTAACATTTCTATGTCTTCCTTACTAAGCATATGCTTCAGTGAGGAAAGACTTAAGAACAAACTTAGGTAACAGTATTATGAAAAGGTAGTCCGATTATGGTACATTCAAAGTTGATCAGATCGGGAGCCATGTGCAACAAGTGTATAGGATCAGTCTACTACAAAGACAAACTCCCTTCCATCCAAAACCAAGTCTTTCAAGGTTTAGTATCTTAAAAATGTTTCATGCCTAACCACTATCATCACCCAAACAAGTGGAATCAAACAACTTTAAAATAATTCAATGCAATTACTTGATAACTGGGTTTTTCATTTGTACAAAAAAGGAGGACTAGGTTTGACTGGCCAACTTTATTGACAAAAGCATATAGTAAACCCTACTTGTAACTCTTAGCCTAGGTTCATCTGTCTGTGATCCAGGGCCAAGTTTCGTGGGGAAAAAAAAAAAACCAAACCAAACCAACCAACCAACCAACAAACCCAAAAACCAAACCAAAACCAAACCAACCAACCAACCAAAAACCCAAACCAAACCCAAAACAAAAAAAACCACAAAAAAAATGGAGAAAATTTTTGGTAAAGTACAAATAATAAATTCCTATAAGACTTGAAAAGTGAAAGCACAGACAGAAGTGTTATTTGATGAAAACCTATTGTTTTCTACAGATTATAAAATCTTTTCCAAACAATTTTAGTCTTCTCTCAGTCATCCAGGCTAGCAATAGGAAAACTGTGTTGTTAACATGGACAGGCTGTGGACTCCACCAATCTGTCTCATTTCCTTGGTATCAGAGCAGTACTATAAGTCCTCGGAAAGTGTGAAACCCTGAGGTTTCAGGGTACATCTGCCACAGATGTACAATCAGCACCCTTCATTTTTCGTTAGGTGTTTTGTACAGGAACCACATGATCTTTGAAACTTCTTTGTATCTTTGTCAGCATGAAATTACAGTTCTCTGTGGGACCTATGATTAACAAGTACCAGCCTTGTCAAGAGGCATTTTCATAATCTCTATATCAACTTACATTGCTCTCTGTAAAAATACCCCAAGATGTTATTAACAATCTGAATAATTACATCTGCAGATAGATTGCATCTTCAAATTTCTAGCAAAAAACATATGAATTGTTAAATATTTGTCAGTGAGTGGCTTTGCTGACAGCAAATTGCTGCAAACTGGAAATCCAAATTATTTCATCACCTTCTCCCCTACTTCAAGATTATTTTGAAACACCACTCTGATCCACAAAGATTTATGAAGCCAAGGGTAAATGAAAGCCTGCTGTGGAACAACAATCAGTCTGTGACAACGTGGTTTAGCAAAGTGTGTAAAGGTGTCTCACAGCAATGTCCCTGGGCAGCCAGAACTCTGTACTGAAAATGGCCAAAGTGAGCCAGCACAGATAATAGGAAAGCAACAGGGTTCAGCAAGGGGTGTAAATTCATCCTGAGCAAGCTGGTTGTTCTCAGGTGTCTGGCACTTGCTGCACTCTGTCCTGCTGCAAACGTGCTGCTTCTGTGCTGGCCAGCTGTTGTAAAACTATCTCTGATTTATGGATGCAGCCTGTGTGATCCTTGGCTATAGTGGGATACATGCTGGAACTCACAGGTAAACTAAGCACAGGGTTTACACCATGTTTCTGGTGTTTATTTTCCTTATTGTTTTAGAGGGGAGACGGTTTAATTGAGGATTGCTCCATGTGGCTATGACTACACACATGGAAACTATGAGGCCAAAATGCCTTAAGATAAACACAGCAGGATTTCATGAATGGGAAGTGATGCTTGGCTACTCTCTGGATACTGTGAGTGAGTCTCACATGCAATGTCTATTAGCACTAATCCCCATGCATTTAGAGCAAAGACAGATTAGGCTCCTGTGGTGGTACATTCCAGATTGCACTATAATAAAGAGAAACCATACAGACTTCTCATATTTCCTGTAGCCTAAAAATGTGTGCAATAAAATCAGTTTATGCAAAAAGCCGTGTAACTACAGCCCTTGAAGCCCTCCAGGAAATAACATAGAGTGCCAAAAAGGCAACTACCACATATACCACAAAGCAAGGACATCAAGACTGACTGGACTGTTGATAAAGTTCCTGGAACATCTGGTAATTAATCTTAGTTTGGAAGGATTTTCAAATGTTGGCTTGTATGACTAATTTCCTCTCACACTGGTGAGTGTGTATATGCCAAGAGACCTTTGCTTCTACAGCTCCTCAGTTGCTACTCATGAAGTGTATAAGAAAAAAAAATGTTTAGAGCTGTACATCTCACTTAAAAAAAAGTCAAAATGTCAAAAAGCTACACTGTGCTGATAGGTATCATGGAAAAAGTTTTAGCTATAAAAGGAGCAGAGTCAAAAAACAAGGTTCATTGACACAGAATAAATATGATTCTCCATTTCAGAGTGAAATTTATCTGATGGCTGCTTATACGTATCTATTAGGTTGGCAGCATATTGAGTACCAACCAATGAAATATCTGTGGGTTTGAAACACTGATTCAATAGCCACTGAAGCCATCATACACAATGAAAATATAAATTGTTGCCTAATAAATCTGATCACTTTCCTGAGGCTAAAATTCCACAGTCTGATCTCTGGTGGCTATTACCTTTTCATTGAAGCAGCAGTTGCTTTATTGCTCCATGTTGTTCTATGCTGTTACATGCTCTTGTGCTCTGGTACTTATTCTGACTTGGGGTTTTCAACGCATTTCTATGTGGGGACTTTATTACTAGAGTCTTAAAGAACTTGCATCATGGTTATTTTAAGCATATATGAGTTGTAGCAGTCACGGAAACTTCTCAGATTAACTGCGATTCTGTGAACACACTTTTAATAGCACTACTTTCATATGTGAGAATACCACTAGCAAAACCACTGTATGATAGTATTTCCAAAAATAATAGTTCATTAGTGTTACTTGTGAGCAATAAAACTCTCCTGAGAGATCTGTAGACACCATACCCATGTTACCAGTGGTGCTGATGGACAATCACACCATGATGTATCAGCTATAGGAATAACTTCTTGGAAAGGCAATATTCTATTTCAGCTCCATAAATGCAAATCAAGTCTAATAAAGGATATTAGCCTTACCAAGAAGGCTAGTATAAAAGTAACTATAAGGCTAGTATAAAAGTAACTATAATTTAAAAAAACTTTCTGTGACATCATCTGTCCTCAGATGACTACATCTTTACCAGTAGGCCAGCCGAATAACATCCAGCTGGGATAACTTATTTGCTAATTTGATTGATAAACTTCTATGGAAGAGCTCTGAATTGAGGCAGAGACTGTGCAAGCTCTAGCTATTTTAATAATCATTTAAAACCATCAATTATTCCTGACAAAACACTTCTTACGTATTTTGTATGGATGAACTATTTTGGAATGATTATCATAAATCTTAAGAGAAAGGGAAAACATTAACAATATAAATATACATGCTTATTTATAAAGAGTCATCACCTTTACAGGACATAAGCAATATTTCAAGCTAGTATAGAATGTATGCTTTAAATCTGTGCTAGCACTGTAATTGTCTTTAAAGTGATGAGTCATTTGGATTCCAGTTAAGACAGCTCAGTTTGTAGAGCTGCCTGCTGGGGTAATGAGATAGGATGCAAACACAAGCCACCCTTTGGCCCTACAATTTTATCAGGAATAGTTTTTAAGTGCTCTTGTCACATTTCATATTAGCATGAGTACAAGATGGGTTGCTGAAATTAGGTCAGGTTCTCCAAGCATTGCCAGATAAGTCACTCCAGAGAGGAGATCAGATTTTTCTAGTTTGATTGTTCCAGTGCTCTGGGCTTCTATTAAGTATTAAAACTGCCATAAGATGAAGCTGGTTTTTTACAGTTCTCTAAATTTCCTAGAACTGTTGTTCTTCAGAGAATTTATAACACTGACAGCTATCAGATAGTCCTTTTTGCATAGCAGCCTGAAAAACAGGTTGGAATATCGAGTGTACATCTCTTCCCTATATGGATTCAGTAACGTTATACTGTAATACTAAAGAATCGAAACTTGGCTCATAATCAACAAACCTGAGCAACACATTTATCTAATTCCCATCCCAGCACAACTCCCCTGTACAGTGACAGCTGGTGGAAAATTGAAACCTGGGCAAGTAATAGAGCAGTGCACTACCTAGTCCTGAGTTGGACACTCCAGGCAAATCCACTGGTTATTCTTACCCTACAGGCTGCTGAAGAAAGCAGGAAACACTACAGCTACATTTCCTGCCATCTTTCCCATTTCTCACTAATAACTTCACATGAATGCAACTGAGCTTACTGTGCTTTCGATCCTCTTTAATAAATAAATAAATACAAATCTCATTTCAAGATTTTGTACCAGCTACAGTTTAAAATACCCAAACCCTTAAAATGAAATCTATTTGGATAGATATTGTTATTACATCCTTACAAAATATTCTCACTGAAGAGACCTGAAATATCCACATAAGCTTCTGAACCACTATAAAATCTTCAATAGAAAACAACTTTACAGGATAATAATGTGTTTTCCACAGCAGCTTCCAGATTTTCTCTTCTATTATATTAAAAGCCTTTGATAATTTGATCTTGCTAGAAATTCCCAAATGAGAAGTGCAAATACAGTTAAAAGAAAGGAACGCTTTAAAATGAGAAATGCTAGATACTACTTGAACATTTTTTAAGATTTAAAACCTTTTTCTCATTTGGTCTTGGCACAATGCTTTATATAAAACAACAAATGTAAATATTTATTGCAAATCCTGGTTTTGTATATCTAAAAATTTTAAGGAAGACTGCCAAATGTCTTGTCAATTCAATGGGAAAGCCCAAATAGAAACAGCCCTTCTTTGTTGTGATATCCAGTGCATAATAATGGAGTAAGCTCTCCTGCCAGAAAATAGCTATTACTTTTCTTTTCTACTATCTTGGATCTGACCCACACCATAAATAAGTGGTTAGTATGAAGTGTACAGTATTCCTAAGAATACATTTACTACTACTTTCATTATATTGAGATTTTATTCAGACCGTAAATGTGTTCTGAGGGCAAACATGCAATATAGAGGTAGGGGTCACTTCACTTAAAATGTTAGTATTTTCATATGATTTCTGGTAAGAACTGTTATTTGCTATGATTTTATGAAAAAAATGTATCTGATCTAGAAAGAATTACAACATCTAGAAAATAGAGACTAGTTTCTCTAGAGAAATCATATCCTCTACTTCTGATTTATATTGTTTATAGATAAAAATTGTCAAGAAACACTAACTAAAAAATTCCATGGTGAAATCAGACTGGATTACAAAACAGGGAGTTTATAATAGAGTTTATACTAAACCCACTAACCTCTGACATGAAAAGGATAGGAAATATACTTCTTAAGGAAATAGGATTTTAAAGATTTCACATTAAATAAATCCCTTGATAAATTTACTTGGGATTCAATATTATAGAAAAATCACATTCTTTGGGTGAATTGGAGTTGATTGCAATTCCATAGCTGCTTACAGCACAAGAGAGAGATTGTCTTTCATTACCACAGTAAAATATGAGCCTTAAGGTGAATAAAAGATCTTTTCCTGGAGCAACTGAATTGTCTTGGAATTTTCTAGACCAAAGCAAAACATCTTTCTTTTTCCTGCCTGTATAATTATGAGGTTAACTAAAGACATAGAGGTCAGCTGAGAAGAAGGGAGACTAGCAGCAATTCAGAAAGCAAAAGCAAGCTAAACTTACTCATTGTTGCTCCTCAGCCTACAAAATGCAAAATCTTACAGAACAAATACAGCACAAACCTTCACCAGAGGTTCAGCAAAATCTTGACCTTGCTACACTATTTTACATACTATTTGCCCTTTAGCCAGAACAGATGGGCCCAATTTAGTTTTGTTAATTTTCATTTGAATTTGAATTTTGAGAACTGAAGTGTTGGATTGGATGTTGACAGGTTTGAATAGCATTGTAGAAGCTTGACTTGCCTTTAAACAAACTTTCCTCAATTTCCTTAGGGAGGACATAGCTTGGAGTTGCTTGTTGAAACTCAATCTGCTGTTAAAGCCTTGAACATCAGAGTGAACTACATCCTACAGCAATTCTTTTAGCTTACTTTTCAGGAGCTGCCTCCCCTCTCAACTAAATTTGCTAGAATAGGGATATCTAAGTTGTAACACTCTTTGTGAAAAGACTAGACGAGGTAAAAGAGCACTACCCCAGTGGCTGCCTTCATACAGAACATTGCTGTTACAATATGGGTTGAAGAAAACAGTGGGTTAAAACCTGAGGACAGTTCTTTCAGCTTGCAGAGGTGAGAGAGTCATTGTGTATTCTGGAGACAAAGAAGCTGTTTCTTGTGAGACAAGCATTTTCTTATGTACAGTCTATCTTGTTTAACACCTTCTAGTCTCCTCATGTACCATATTTTGCTTGATTACTGTTCTGATGGAATACCATATAAGACAAAAATCCTGGTTTTATTCTACTACAAATGTATGTGGTCTCCTAAAGGAAACAGCATATTATCCATTTGTACGACACCAATTATCTTAGGTGAGTACAGATTTTTCTTCTTATATTTGAACCCTTGAGGATTTAAGAGCAGCCCTGAAGTCTGGCAGCTGGTTTTTCATTAATATGACCCCTTTGAGTCCCTGTAGGGATGCAAAACTGTCATGTGTAGATGAATTTCATTGACTTCAAGCTGGAGTCATGTCTGAAACTGCTACAGAAATGAAGCAGGATCTCTGAAAAATATCCTCATCAAAGGGGCTGTGATTTATAAAATTTGTATTAAATTAAATGATACAGTTAAAATTGTTTGATATCACCTTTGAGATACATTCAGTTTATTACTACAGTTCACTCATGTTTAATTTCTTTCTGTTTTCTTTCAAGGCAACCTCTGAAATGCAAGGGACTATTGTTTTAACTGAAGATGCATTCACTCAAATAAAGAGGTATCTTAGTAACTTGGCATTTTAAAGCTTATGTTTCAGAGTTATGAAGGACTTTGGAGAGACAAGAAGTGCTATCCAAACAGAAAATTTTATCTGATGGGCACATTTCGGCATTAACAAAAGCATAGAAAGCTCATAGTACAGTCAGAACTTTGCAGTGCAGGAAACTGAAGAAGGTTGTTCATAGCAATTAAACTGTTAACATGAAAATAAGACATTATTCTTTGAATTTCAGATTTTCAAATGAGCTTATTAATGAAACAATGTTGGGTACTTCATCTATTTGCATAGATTTGGCAGAAATAGAGATGGCTGGAGATGATAGGTAATAAGTAGCATTTTTTTTATTTTTTTTTTCCCCCAAATTGTTTACTTCTTTAAACTTTAGATATAAAAATCTGTAGCACAGCATAAACTTTACTAATTTGCAGGGATGAGAACTGGCTGGGAGTGTTAGACAGGATGAAAACTATGCAATATTTGTCTCAGCTGTCATTCTCCTTTCTCCTGAGTCTGTAGCAGTAGTTTGACAGTGAATATTGTTCACTGTGGAAGCTCTATAAAACTAGATGGAAATAACAAAGTTGGACGAAAAGCTTGTGACATTTGTTTTCCCTCCGCAAGTCCCTCTAGAGCCCATAGACTATTAAGATGTTCTGAGCAGGGGGTAAGTAGAACCCAAAGTTTAAAAGTTGCAATCCTGGAGCATCCACTCATTTAACACATAATTTTGAAAGGTACGTAAGCACAGCGAGCCACTCTCATTTGATTTGCAAGCTCCCTAAAATTCCATTTCTGTTAAAACCCAAGCAAATCAGAATGCTTCAAAGTTGCCTCATGATTGAACTGGCTTCTGAAAAAAAGTATCATCACTGCCTTTCCAGAGATGGTTGAGAGAGAAACACAAATTCAATTCCTATCCTTACGATAGATATCTATTGTATTGAGAACTTTGCTGGGGATATTGGTTTGTTGTTTACATCAGGAGGAGGTTGAAATCCCTGTCTCCTACTCCCCAAAGGACTATGCTTACATCACGCTTATTGGCCATTCTGAGGAGTGGCACTCTTCTGTTGCCATTAGGACTCTAAAGTAATTAACTTAAGGTAGTAAGTCAGAGAGAAAGCAAAGAAGGAATATGACTTGCAGGGGGTACAAAACTTGGAGGAGTAACTGACATACCTGCGAGTTGTGCTGCCATTCAGAGGGACCTTGACAGGGTGGAGAAGTGGAGGAACAGAAATCTCGTGAAGGTCAACAAATGAAAATGCCAAGTCCTGCCCCTGGGGAAGAATAATCTCATGCACCAGCATAGGCTGAGGACCAGCTGGAAAGCAGCTTTGCAGAAAAGGCTCTGGAGATGATAGTGGACAAGTTGGATGTGAGGCAGCAATGCGACCTTACAGCACATAAGATCCAAAGCCTCCTGGGCTTAATTAGCAGAGCATTGCCAGCAGGCTGAGGGAGGGGGTCCTTCTTTTCTGCTCAGCCCTTGTTAACAGCTCTGGAGTGCTGGGCCCAGTGCTGTGCTCCTCAGGACAAGAGAGACATGGACATATAAGGTCAGCGAAGATCCATAAAGATAGTTAGGGGCTTGTAGCATTTGCTGCACAAGGAGAAGCTGAGAGAACTGTGACCATTGAGCCTGGAGAAGAGGCTTGGAGGCATTCTACCCATAACTATGAATACCTGAAGTAAAACAGCAATGAAGATGAAGCCAGACTCTTCTCAGTGGTATCTAGTGATATGATAAGAAGTAATATGCACAAATTGAAATACAAGAAATTTTACTTTAACATAAGGAAAACTTTTTTTTTTTTCTTCTGTGAGGTCGACCAAGCACTGCCACAGATTGCCCAAAGAGGTTGTGCAGTCTCCATCCTTGGAGATTCCCAAAACCTAGCTGGATGTGGCCATGGGCAACCTTCTCTAGCTGAGCCTTCCCAGGATGGCTGGACTAGACAATCACCAGAGGTGTCTTCCCACCTCAACTCTTTTGTGATTCTGTTACGTTCCAGACTGAAGACCAGTTTATCAGTTGTGGACTCTAGTTTTTGCTCCAAGGACTGTTTCTGTATTTACATTTCAAAATCCCTGGAGAAAATGCATATGCAGTCTCTGGAATTTGGACTAGTGAGGTTTGGACTAGCTTTTGAGTATTGTGATTTGCCATGCTGTTTTATAAACTTTGTCAGAACAGCTTCCTTCAGGCAATCTATAAAAGGGAAGTGACCAGGTTCAGATCTGTGAAAGGTAAGGTGTGTGTTCTCAGGAGAAGATTAGATCCAGTTTGCTAGATCCAGACTGATTAAAAGATTTTCCCTGCAATCTCAAAGGTCTCTGAACTGTACAGAGAAAGGTGAGATTAAGATATTTTGCTACTTTTTGCATTAGCCATCCCTAGAAATGGCTGGTTTCTGTACCAGATATTTTCACTGACAATTCTATTCTGTTCTACTGTCCTCATGCTCTCTTCCAAAGTCTAGTACAGAGATAAGACTATGCACCCAAGGAAATGTCTTTTGTTGTATCTAACTACTGATAGACAAATTGACAAATTCACCAAGCCCTAGAAGCACCCACAGATGCTGCTTAGAACTGTTAGGAAATCCCTGGAGTTTGAATTTTCCATTGAACTCTCGAGAAAAGTCTTTCCACCTTCTTACCTTTCTGCAGAGCTCAATTGATGGGATGATGTGATAGACAAAGCATGGAAAAATCTAATTTGGGAAGAAATTCTCTTCTTTATTACAGTTTCCCTGAGAGAGCTTGATCAATTATTTTCTCATTTAATATGTAACACTGTATAATTAGAGATAAAATTGTAGATGTAGCCAGGCAGAGTTAAAGAGAAGCAGCCTAGTGCTAAAACTCTTATTGTCATTGATGTTTATTATCTAGCAGCCACAGAGATTTCAAATACTGTATCTTTCCTATCATTGCATGGGGTTTTGTTCTGTCTTATTTGTCTTATCTTCGGAAAGCTAAAACTCACAAGGGCCCATTCACACTGTAAGGTGAAGTACCATATCACTTAGAAGTTTACTTCCCCCCACACACACACTTGGAGAAGATTAATTATGGTAGAATTATTTGCAGCAGCCTATCTGTCACCAGAAAATAATAACATAAGGCAGTCAGAACTGTAGTGGTAGACTTACTGGAAGGGTATTATGTGATCAGGTTAAACTTAACAAATTGAATTTGCTTCTATTTTGTTAAAAATCAGTTCCATGATGGATTAGCTAATGAAATGTCATTGCAGTGACTGAAGGACGTAAACCAGATACAGGTTTGTTGAGTATGTTTGCAGAAGAGATGTTTATATCTCACGTTTTAAATAGACATAGGGGATAAATGAACATGCAATGTGTTTTTCATCAAACATGCTGCCTAGGAACTTTCAGTTCTTGTGAAACAGTGCTGTTTGCCGTCTGTATTTCAGTTGATCTCCTTATCATGTGGATCTCAGCAACAGAGGCACTGTGCAGACCTGGGCTTTTTGTTACTAAGAATGCAAAAGCCTGTTTTCTTCTGTTTAAAATAGTATAAAGCATAAATTACTGCTTTTAGTAAAGTTTCAGAGGTATAAACCTGAGAATTCAGAACGGGTTTATGCATTTACATGCTATGAAGTAAGTCTCATTGGTTATAAAAAACAGTAGAGAGCAAAGTCTGAATCTGACATCTGACTCTATTTTGTAACCATGAATATAGTGAACATGAACATCTCTTCTGCCATGACTCTCTGTTTCATACCACACAAGCCACCAGCTTCACTGGGGAACAAGCCTGACAATTCTGTGTCAAAGGGGGTAATTTCTGAAATAAGTAAGAAGCCAGTGCAGAAGAGACAAAAAGGCCTTTTTATTATTCAAATAGCCATCCTGAACATATGGAAAGGTAAGTCTTGAGAAAGCTAGGGACCAGAAGGTTTGTTCTTGCTGTCTGGAATCTGAGATATCTTTTGAGTTGTGAATTCTGGAGAAAGAGGAATTGAAATATCTCCTATATGACATAGACATGAGAGAATCAAAAGCAACTCTTGTTGATGCTATGGCTTATACTTATACCAGAACTGTAAACTACAAGAGCATACTACAAGTTCATTAGTATCTACTTCAAGTCGTCAGGAATTTTCAGTTTATATTGCTTAAATGAAATAACCATCTATTATTAGAAACTGTTTTTCTATGTCTTTGTCAGTAATACTAGTAGGCTGTAAAAGTGAAAGTTGTTAGCAACAGTTTTACTGAGAATTTGCAATAGATTAGGCACATGCCCAGTGTCAGCTAATACGTCTCAGCTGGGAAGCTGTATCTTTAAAAAATAGTGATTGAAGAAGGGCAGGAGATCTGATCACTTGCAGCGTGGTGTAAAGTGACTGGTGAATACTAATGTTAGTATTTGGACCATGGAATTTAAATCTTTTGTCTTGTGGTTGTTTGTTTGTGGGGTGGTTTGTTTTTTGTTTGTTTGTTTTTCTTTAAAGCTTGAGTATGCTTTCTGATACCAACAAATAAATGGGTAGGAGCTTCAATCAAGTGAAGTACATTATAACTACTTCTAAAAAACACTGCTCCATGAAGGAGAATTGAGGTTGAGAATGGAGGGTTAAATAAGTGGAATCCAACCTAAGAATTTTGATGGCGTATTAAAATATTACGTGCTAGAAAAGAATTTACAACAAATAGTCATGTGCTTTCTTAGTCCACCCTAATAATGCCAGAAATGCTGTGCCAGACAGTCAGCTACTCTGCTGTCTAGACAAATGGCGTATTCTTGCTAATTGCAAGTACTAAATGCCAAATTAAAAATTAGGGTTTATGGTAGCAGGAAATGGTAGAAAATGGACTGTGCTTTCACAAGCTTTTTTCCTTCTCAGTACTTGAGATGGAATAGAAATCCTGCACATGAAAATGTACTGATTTCATCAACTATGAATATGTATTTTCCAAAATACATGGCTATGAACATATGGATCGTGTTTTCAATGTATGTCTCAAGTTTAAGACTTATTAAAAGTTGTCTGTTTTCTAATATTGAAGCTATTTCCAGTGTTAAAGCTTGGCTTCTTAGACATGGTATTTTCCAGCAACATTTGCAGAGAATTGTGTGGGGTTTGTGTTTACCAATGAGAATGAGCTACAACGATGAGGGGGTAATATTCTTTACATATTTGTTGTTTATTTTGGAATTTACCCATTCATCTACAAGAACTTTCTCTCGGACACTTCCTTGTTCTGTCTTTCCTGTTATATATCTGTTTTGCCCTGTTTGTCTTGAAGTGAAAAGGGGGAGGCTTTGCATTTGTGCAGGATGCTGCAATTTAGAGTGCACCGTCACTTGTATTAATTTCTTTACTAAATTACAGAAGAGGCCTTATTTTCCATTGCATCTTTTCCTCTGAAACCTTGAGCAAAGTGCACAAAAAATTATTATCAGAGAAGTCCTAGAGTATGACAGAATGATTCTAATACTAATGGGACTTTTCATCTGGATAGTACCTGTAAAAAGAATCGTGTTCATGGCTATAGCTTGATTGTGGGTGTCATGTTTTCTGAATGCTGCTATGCTGTCCTGTGCAAGCTAATCCACCAGATGTATATTGTCCACTTACACCTTTGTAAACTTGACGATAGTTAACAGCAACTTGCTACTGAGCTGCTGCACCGTGTATATAGATGACTTCTGCTTGTATACTTAAGAAGTGCAATACCCACCCACTTCTGGACTGGGATGGCAGCCATGAAGTAGTTGTCCTGTTGCTCAGGAGCTCTTCCTAGACCTTTGCACAGGAATATGAAGATGGACTTTGACATCCTGCAATTAGGGCATGCTACCAGTTGCTACCGCCCACGTCCACCAGTACAACACCAACACACTTCAGCGAGGAATACAAAAGAATGACTTACTTGTATTTGTGTTCAGTACTTACAGCAGTGTCTCTCAAAGAAGAAGAGTCAAATTGCTGGTACCACAGTGTAGATGATTGTATCTCCTTCTGTGTCGTCCTCAGTAAAATTTCCAGTGCTCTTTCTGAACATCAGGAGTCAAACAGTTGCAACATATTGCTCCACAACCATCAGTATGGATGGTAGAAGAGAACAGGGAAGAGCCCATATCATATATTTGCATAGTGCAGACAAGCAGGTGGTAGGACAAATGCTAGAAAATCCTTGTTAGATTAGCCTATAGGAGTTCTTATGTGAGGTAGCGTACTGGTGGAGTCCATATCTGGTATGCAATTGCAGGGACACCTGTCATACTCTGAGACAATTGTCAGGTCTGAGATATGGCTGCTGCTCACCCACCATGTACCCTGTCGAGGATGGCCTGGGCAGCTACCCAATAGACCAGTGCTGGCAATGTCCTGGTGCCTTCCCTGCAGTACAAGAGGCCATAGAGAGATAGCAGAATTTGGCATGGTCTTAAATTAAGACTGGAATGTGTCATAATAATTGACTGGCCTATTCTTCTGTGCGTATCTCTTGCCATCTCTCTGGGATAGGTCAAGCTAGTTTCTGTTGGCCTCTGGGAGAAGGATGAGGGAAGGTTCCCCAGCCAGCTGCAGTGGGACAAAATTATGTCACATATGAAAGTCTACAGCACTGGATAGTGGTTAGACAGCATTATCTTGGTCCAATATGTAAATGGTTGCTAGGCAGATTTACGTTACCATGTAATCCTGTGTTTACTGCTCTCTGGCAATGTCAGAACTGAGATGCTGGGGAGGAAGGAATGCCACATGGCACTCCGTCTGGGAGCCCTGCAGCTCTAATGTGGAAGTGGACCACCCCAGTCATGACTAAAGGCCTTGTCCTTTATTCGTAAGAGTTTCATGGGAGCATCCTCTGCAGAGAAGTGGCATTCCCTTGGGTCACTCTGACCACTGGGGTCTTATGGATTATTGCACTGCAGGAGCCTGCACTCACTGGGCTACCAGCCAGATCGCTTCCATGATATCTGTCACCTCCAAAGCCAAGGCAATGCGGACTGTCTGAGAATCTGCCCCGAAAAGAGCTCCTGCGGGATAATACAGAGAGAGCTACAAAACCTTTGATCCTCCTTCTAGAGCTGTTGAAGTGCTGCACTGAAGTATGCCCCTCTGGAGTCCCCCTGCCTGCTCTGTCTCCTGTCATCTCTGCAAAAGGAAGCAGCACCAGCCCTCTGTGATTCCTGCACCCCCTGCACCAGGATGCTGTTCTGCGCTGCTGCTGAGGAGAGCTTGGCAGTGACTTCAATGAAACCAGACGTCTACGCAGGGTCTCCCATTGTGCTTGGTCCTGTTATCAGAGACATAAAAGGAAGAAGGCACTTCTTACATTCCCCTACGTGACTCAGAGCAACAGCTCCGTGTGTGGATTTTTTGTTCTTTTGGGGAGAAGGGAATGAAGGTGGGTCTAGCAAAATAAATTGCAGGACTTTTTGTTTTGATTAAAGCCATTGTGTAACTATTGCTTGTATTTTCTGTAGTCACATTCCTACAGCTACACTCACAATAGAAGACAGCTTATTTTTAAGATGAAAGGAAGACTTGACAAAAGGTTACAGTAAAGCAAGAAAAGCTAACAACATATCCTTATAAAATTATCAGCCCTAATCTTTACTTTGGTATAAACCTGGTTTTGGTTTCTAGCTGCAGGCTAAAAAAGGTAACAATGATAATATGCTTTTTCAAATGCAATGGCAAGGTGAAAGAAAAATAATCCAAATATATAACAAAACTAACCATGTTTTCTTACATGAAGAAGGTATTTTTTGTCTCTGGAGAAATGCCACATTCATGCCTAAAGCATAAAATACAGTGAAGGAAGAGATGGCAGTATTTAAAACATGCAGATGAGCTCCAGAAACTTCTAAGGGCATTAGCATAGCTGACTGCAAAGAAGGTACTATTTATCTTAGGAGTCACTGGGTAATGTGTAACATATACAGAAAAGAGAGGTACAAGGTCAGCTCTCTTATGCTTCAGAGCCCTGGTAGTTTGGAATTGGAAGTATTTTTTATGAGGCCCTCTGCCATTTAACTTCCAGGAAAAAATACTGTAGCAAACAAATTCTTCCAGCCTTTCCTTTTCTCACTCATTTTCTGTGTAGGAAAGATATTTTCTATTTTTTTTTTCCTCTTGAGATGGTATGAAAACTAAGAATAGATGAAAGAGAGAAATACTAACCGGTTTCTTCCAGAAAAATTCCTGTATCTATAGATTCATATATTTTAGCATTTCAAAGGAACATTATGATTATCTAGTTAGAACTGCCTGACAGGCTGTAAAGCCTCACCAAGTAATCTCTCCATCAAGCACATAACATCTGTTTGAGTAATCGCATACCTCTTAGAAGGAGATACCTAGTCATGATTTAAGGGCTGCAAGTGATGAAGTTCTGCAGTCCTTACTCAGGATGTGACTCAATGAAAACATTGGCATATTATGCTCTCTGCTAAGTCTGGAGGAACAGAAAGAAATACCTGGCTTTAAATAGAGTCTTGTTTGAAATCTGTATGAATAAACTCTACAGAATTTAAAACAAACAAAAAAAGAATGCATCAGAAGAATACTTGTGCATCATCTTCTCTTTTGTAAGAACACAAACGCACATACTTCTGTCATTTCATTTTGAATTTTCAGAGAATGTTGATAAAAAAGATGAATCTTGCAGTTGGATCTCTTTGGGCTTAAACTGATCTATTTTTCTAATTCAGTGACCTATAGGAACAGTTCCCAGCCCTCTGTATGATGCATTGTTCCTAACATGCAGTTTAGTCTTGTTTACCATCAGGGAATACTCCACCTTCAGTACCTTTTTAAAGACATTAATGTCAAGAGAATTGCAGCAGAGGCACCAGCTTTAAGTAGTGAGATAAGTTCTTTCACAAGTGCCATATGAATTCAAACTTCCGTATGGTAATGGGAGTCCAGGTATTCAGACTTGACACCAGGGCAAAATGGGCTCACTTACTGACAAATACCACAAAAGCATACAAGCTCTGTGGCAGAAGTAAGGACTAACTGTCATTCTGAATAACATATTTGTGCCATCAGTGGAAGCTGTATAAATACACTTGGTTGTTAAATGTGATCACAAAACTTGATAAATATATGCAGCCAAAAGATGGCATTTTCTGGAACACATGCAGATACAATATGTTCACAGATCACGTCAGGATGTGAACCTATGCTCATATGCAACTTTAAAGTACATGCTGCCAGAAATTACTTGCCCTCTTTCAAGCACATTAATAAATAGCAGAAAAATATTTCAGAATACAATAACATTTCCAAAAATGTGATCATATTGGTAATCTTGTTTCCTGTGGTAGTGAATATACATAAACATTCAAACTATGGTAGCTCTTCACTTTGTAATAACAAATGTTTCCAATATTCATTTGCACCATCTGATACAAGAATAGATTTTGCTTACGTCCAGTGGTGTCCTGCTATTGCTTGAATTGACTGTCACAGCTGAAGGTCATGGAGTGACTCAGTGCCAATACAAACAGATGAAATAATGGGAAACCACTTTGAAAAAAAAAAAAAAAAAAAAAGAAAATCTTACCTTACTAAAAGCTAGCACAAACTCCTGAAAAAATGTAAACTTTGAAAAGAGAAACATCAGTCATGGCTTCCCAGCTCATCTTTCAAAGTTAAATCAACAGAAAAAGCAGTCATAATATTTGCACACCTAAATAAAACACGCTGGGATTTTACTTTGGGGCTTAAACCAGCTCAGTTAATTTCCCTTCTTAGACAGACACTTCCTGTGTGACCCTGGATAAATTGTTTCAGACAAGGTTTTTGAAAGTATGTAAATGCCTAGATGTACATTTAGATGTGTATTGGGGCATTTGCCACAACTTCTCATAACTAACAGGGACTGAAAATGAGTGCATATCTACCTTTAAGACTATCTTTAAGACTTTTTCCCAAAGGTAAGTCTGTGGATGACTAGGGATTCACAAGCCCATGAATCTAGGCTGTTATAAACAATGACATACAGAATTCTTTTCGTTTTACATTTTGTTGATAAGGTAGTATGCTGCCCATGGAGGCTTTAGAACTGACACTTCCGACAGACTACTCTAGGAGAGTAGACTGTTCCCCTCTGTAATACGAGAATAATTGTACCCTCACTAGGAGCTGTCAAATAAACACAGGACACACACAGGCAGTCATATCATGTCATAATGTAGCCATATTTGAAGTGTGAGTTAAGGAAATACTCACTTGCTGCATAAAGAATATATATGTTTGTCCTGTAACTTGCTCTCCCTGTATCCACCATTCATCAGAGGGAGAAAGAATGCATCTCTGTTCTCATACAAAAATATAAATTGGACAGGGGTGAGACCTTACACCAAAAATTGATGGCATGTAAGTAGCAGAAATCTCACAGCTGCATGGTGCTAAGTACCTCTGGGAAGTTGCTTAGCACCTCAGAATCAGAGCAGAATTTGTATAGTTGTTTGAGGCTTGATTCTCCAATACTAAATGGAATAAGTCACCTCAACTTATGCAGAGTTCCCTTGAAATCAAGAGGACTAATTAAACAAAAATCATTCAGGATAGAAGGAGTTGCAGTGAGGCTCTAAGAGAGCACAGCTACATGCACTTTAGACAAGTGAAAAAGCTCTTTCTACAATGCACACTTCATGTGTATGAATAATCTAATTGCTGATGGGAAGGCACTATTGGTGTCTATTATACATGATGGCTCAGAAGCAATACCCGGCTTAAGGAATCCCTTATTTTGAGGAGCCTGGAAGGGATATCAGAAAAAAAAAAAGTAAAATTAAACATATTTCTTACAATCTTTTATAAGCATTTGCTATGAGCAACCATCAGAGGTGGGATAATGCAGAAAGTGGTTACTCTGATGGTTATTATAGTCCAATGCTTGACTGTCACAGATCGCATCACAAGCATGAAAAACTACATTAAGTCAGAAAAGGGCATTCTCAGATTTCTAGATCATAAACTTCAACACTTACGCTTGTCATTTTTTACCTCCCACAGTGGACCAACAAGATATGACTACTGAGGATCTTTATGTTGACAAAGTAGATGAAGTAGATATGAGATTGCTGTATGCCATTTAACAGTTTAGTTTTGCTATACTTTTTAGTTTTATAGAAATACATTTATTCTTTGTACTAAGAGGCAAAAAAAACATTACTGCTTCAAATTATCCAACTATGATTAGTCCACTTTAATTACTGCTTATAAAAGTGTTTTATTCTTTTCTTCAATCAGACTGGCAGAGATCACTTAGAGCATTCAACTAGAACAGTCTCAATACAAACTAATCAAAAGCTCCTGTGAGTTTGAGCATGGGATCTGGTAAACTTAGTAACAAATAAAACATAATTCTAAACATTCTTGTTTACATAAAAAATTACAAGATCTGAACAATAAGTTAATAAAGTGAAATAGTTATATACTGTTCAGATATAAAATCCCAGCAACTTAATTTATATATCACTATAGCAGACATGACAAAATTGTGAATAATGCTATCCACTCTCATAAGTGGTACCTCAAGATTTCCAACAGAAAACTTATATTTTAATTTTCTGTTCATATATAGCCAGAAGTAAGAGGCAAAGCCAGCCTAATAGCAATCCAAGGTTCTGTAGGAGAAACATCAACCAGGGTCGCCGTGTCTGAATATGAGTCATTTCAGGAAGCTAAAAAAAGAATAAGACACCAGAATGAGAGCCAGATATATTCATCTCTGGGAAAAAAAGTCTTATGGGAAAACAAGGCAAACTTCATTTAAAAAAAAACAACTAAAAATGCTGAGTTTCTGAATATAGCTATTAATCTGTAGCACGTTCTGTACATTGTTACAGTGCTGATCTTTACAGTGAAATGTTTAAGTTAATAAAATTCTACCCATTTTGGTTCTTTTACTAGCACCAACAGGAATTATAAATGGGATTCCAATATTTCTTAATGTCTCAATGTTTTTTTGATATTTTGTACAGCTGTCTGTAAGGAAATACTTATTTAGTAAAATTAGTGATTCCCTTTTGTGGGAATAAACTAGTCTGAGATTTTTGTTTGTTTGTTTCAGTACTATATATGGGGTCAGTCCTGCTCTTACTGCAATAACTGGCAATACTCCTAATTAATTAAGCTTCAGTACACATAGAAGTAGAAAAATATATTTTTTTAATATGCTGGAAAAAAAAAAGTTTAATATTTTTCTCTGTGAGTTTCAAATCAAATAAAGGAGCAGCAGTTTATAACCATATTAAAAGCTACTTACGTTGACTTCTACCCTACATGGTCTCTTTTATCAAAGTTTTCCAAAAATATATATGTCTTAACACAGCCTGTGAAAATGATGTCTCAGGCTCCCTTAGTATTTATGCTTTATGTATTAAAGACACGGGAAGAGACACTAATGACTGTTCATAATTTCACATCAGCTTTGGAAATAAATACAGAGCGATGGCCTGGTACTGACCTTTGGTTTCGGTCGGGGTTTTTTTTGTCGATTTGCTATGAACTTCAAAATAAGAATGAGTGGTCCTGGCACTCTCCCATCATCCCTTCCTGCTCCATTCACAGCCTGGGCTTGAATGAAGCTACTGATTTCCTCTGCTCTTTAGAGCATCCTCACAGGAGCTGTAACAGCATCAGCCACTGGGAGACAGTGGAGTTGTGCTGACCAAGGAGGCTAACTGCATAGATTTACATCTACTTGCTACCCTTGTCCTTCCCTCTCTCAGAGGCGGGTGTCTGGGTCTGCTGCTTCTGCACTGTTCTTTTCCGTGAAGTTGGCATGGACCCAAAATACAACTAGAGTGAAAAATTTGCCTCCACTTTAAAGTTTTCCATTAAAATAACAGGTAGACCCAAATGTCCTGGATCTTCGTAACAACTAGGCAGTGGTTTAAATTATGGTACAAATTTGCATCTTAGAAACTCATGTATTTATATTTAATTTGTATTTAAGGATTATCAGAAACTTTTAACCTAAATCAAATGTAAACACCTCAAAGTTTAGATGTACATCAAAATCTGAACTGATAGCTTGTAAATGTTTGGAGCATGTGGGTTTTGTTGTGTATATAAGTAAAACCTGTTAATTAAGACCTAGGTCTGATTCCAGGGTTCCAGTCTAGACCTTTGGTCTTTCTTATTTATCCTTACAATGAGTCTATTTTGTCCTCTTCCTGAGCACCTGAGTGAACAAGTTCTCTAAACAGGAAACTTCTTCCCCTCACACTGCAAAAGACAGTAATTTCTCTTATCGCTGCCAATGCTAATGTACCAATTAAACACCTGCACTGCAGGTTCCTAAGAAAGTTTTAAAAGAGAATTCTCAGCAGGTAGTACCCTTCCCATGTCCAATGCAGGTGTCTGCTCCCTCCACCTACCCTATGTGCACTTCCATAGCCTTACCTAGCATGACATCCCTGTTTATCTCTGAAAGTGAAAGCTGACTGCTGACACAACTCTCTCTGAACACAAATGGTGTGGTACAGCAAAGAAAAGCTTGTTGTTTAGGAAGCATAGACCTATTCAAGTGGCAGACAAACCACTTCACAAATTAAGGGAAGATAGCACCACATCCAAGCTGTTTGATGCCATTATACTTGCTAATGTTTGAAGTCTGTTGGAGGCAAAAGACTTACTGTAAATCAAGGGACTATTCTACTCCCACTCCAGCTCACCTTACCATGAGCACACAAAAGATGGGAAGACTTAGGAAGCAGGATGCTGAAAGAAGGCATGAAGGGCTCTCAACCACGTGCTAGCTAAATGAGTTCTACCAAGCTTGGTCATATATGGCATGACTGCTGTGCTCCAACAGCCCAGTAAGTCACTTTAAAAATACTCCTTTACCTCCAAAATCAAAAAGATTTTCAAGGTTAGTCAAAGAAATTGTTACTTAGTTGCCTGAGGGAGTAGTTGACCTGCTCCTATTTCTTTATATCCTTACTGTCAAGAAATTGCTTCAGTGTCCCTTCTTTAAAATGACACAGTAAGTCTTTCTGGTCAGGAACCATATAAACCAATATGATCCATATGGTCATTCAGAAATGGCATCCCAGTCCTTGGGGTTTAATACAATGCACGTGATTGCATAAATATTTATCCATAATGATTACTTCACAGATACTGGTTTAAGAGGATGACAGAGGATTTTCAAGTTTGTTTCTCAAGAGGAAAGGGGGATGTGTTTTGCCGAAGAAACAATTCATTAGGAGTGAGTTTGTTCCATTCCATAAGTTTGCATCTCAAGTTTCAATTCAGTTTAAAGGTATGTTAAAAAAAAGGTTGTTATTAATTGAAAGATCTTTGGAAATAGTGCAAAGTTAAGATTATACTTATGAATCCTAAACAGATATCAAGTACAAAAAAATCTCACTGTACTGCTCATAAAAAACTGTTTTTCAGGGGATTTAAATTTGGTTAAAAAACAACTAAACCCACAATACTATAGGTGTTTACTCACATGCATATCTTGAAGCAACAAACAATTTATGTTGCAATAATACACCTGTGTATGCACATTTGCAAGAAAAAATACTCCTCCCTTCTAGTTACTGGGAAGATGATTTTTTTCTTGGTGAACAATGATGAAGGAGAATAACTTTATCTTTTGTCCTTTTCCTCAGATTTTTAAAAAGATTACTCTACCCTGCTTGTTAATGGAGATAGAATGCCATTTGTAGAAACGAAAAACCTTTAATTAACCACAAGAATAGTTTTGAGCAACCTTGACCGTGGCAGCTGTCTCACAGTGCTGTTCTGTCTATGAACTTCTACCTCATATCCCTCAATGTTCGTCAGTGCAGAAACCAGTGAAGCTGTTCAGTTTAATAAAACTGCTGCTCTCTTACGTAACTGTTGGGCTGACAAGCACATGAATATGTGAAAGCCCTTAAAACAAATACTGAAAATTACAAATCAGCTTTGTACACCATTATTTGTACACCACTGGTGGGAACACTGATGATTGCTGTTTGTAGAGGAGAATGAAGCAGAGAATTGAGTTACTTCTGTGCAGAAAATTGAAAAATACATCAAGCATGGCTAATTTTCTTTTGAGATGTACTATAGAAACATGTGGAACTTTCCAGATCTATAGACTCCTGCAGTGCTACAGGAACATTTATTTTGAATAAAATAATTTATGTGACATTCAACACTTACACTTCTGATAAACATAGGTGGGCAACCCAGTGGCAGTTCTTTTGACAGAATGCAGAGAAAGGCTGATTGGAATCCTATTAATAATAGGCAGGTGAGAGAAGTAAGACCCTCCCCTCTCTCTCTTTCCCTTCTTTCTCCTCTTCACATCAAGAACAAGACTATGGTGACAAGCTGAGAACAAGGGGAAACATGTCCCTGTCTTTGGCTAGAACTGTATCATCTCTTGGGATTTACAGCTGGTACATTGCTTTGAAGACTCAGGGAAAAACATGGTGTTATTCTAGTAGCCTGTGGATCCCTGATGGATGTTGATCCTACTACAGTGAAGGAAAAACATGCCTAAATCTTTGCCACATTAGTAAAACTATGCCTATTGAGCAGGTAGGCATCCTCACTTCTGTATTTCTTTGTGTCAGAACAAGATGCAATTTGGTACACAGTGTTCTTGCCTGCTATTTACAACCTCAGTCAGGACTGTTGACGCATCCACAATCCTTAGGCAGATCCCTCATAAGCCCTTAGGAACACTTTACTTTTGTTATAGTAGGAAAAACAGGCTAAAATACACCTAAGTTCTAAGGTCAGTTATTACAAGTAGGTTTTTAAATGGGTTACAATACCAGCATGGCATATCAGTTTGAAAGTATAATGCGTGAACCTGGTAAATAATACCTCAGGCATGAGGTGGACCATGGTAGTACACACAACAGAGAGATAGCCAGGCTTGGGAAAAACTCAGTGATAACTTATGAAGAGACAGTCCTCTTCTTTTTCCCTTCCTTATCTACTCACTCAAAATATTCTGTCTTTGTTCAGAAGCACCTTTATATTAATACTCATTGGTTAACGAACCATGTGACAAAGCTGGCAAGGTAATTAAGTTCTGCACTGTTACAAGTGTAGCAGTTAGTCAGCTCTTCAATAAACGATGTGGCCTGAAGCATCTGCATGAGTTATGGTGCCACCACATTCTTCCACAATCCTTAGACTTTCCTCCTACTGTATAGCTTCAGACTTTATTTTTCTGTAGTGAGATCATTGTTAGTGAACTGGGAGTATGAAAAATGTTGGGAAAATATGAAAAAATTGAGGTAATCTGATGGGTTTTTATCCAAACCTCTCAGACATAGAAAGGTTTGTTAGAGAGAGCACAGGAGAATCATCTTGCATTTTAGTTCAAAATCAGCAAATTCATGTTGAAATAATGGATGAAAAATATATAAAGAAAAGGGCAGTAAAAAGAAAAAGAAGTAATCACCTACTTCAAGATTTTAAAAAACTCTTCAGGCTCAAATGTTTATGTTGTACCAAGTACCTCTACCAGGCATTAAAAAATATATTGTTTACCTTTCCCCTCTTTGAAAGTCCTTTATGCCTTTGTCATATATTACCCTTTTAATGCCCTTTATTTCACCTTTTTGTTACAAATTACACCTATCATGGCAGTGACACAAAACCAAATCAGACTATTGTTCTAAGCACTGTGCACACACAGGACAGACAACATGATCTTCCCAAGAAGCCTATGAACTCCTTTTCCCTCCAACTTCATCCACCTGCATTTGCCTGACACTCATCTGTAATATGACTATGTTAAAAGAAAAATATAACAATAGACTGAAGTTCTCACCATTTCTGCTAAAGATAAATACAAGAACATTCCGGCTGTAACAGTAAAAATCCAGTTCTGAATGCATGGGTCAGTTGATACAGAAAGGCCAATATAAAGTCCTAAGAATGCTGTTAGTGCACTTATAAAATTCATCAAAATTGCAATCTTCGTGGGGAGCCCTGTACTTAGCAGCACAGCAAAATCTCCTGAAAAAAGACAGAACATTTATTATTTAGCTGATTAATGTATTTGTAAGATTCTTGGTAATGTAACATGAAGGAAAATAATTAAGATATGCACAAAGACAGTGAATGACGGACTGCTCTTAGATTTCTGTAAAATTAGTTATAAGCTCATTGTATGTAAAAAAACCAAAATCAAAAAGCCCATACTGAACTGTATTTGTTTATCTGTTCCTAAAGATAGCATACAGTATACAGGAGAGGCTTTCTGTTAGGTCTCGATGTTCAGTAACATTTCCAGCTTGGATACATGCAAAAGTGAGGTCACACGCTTTTCCAGAGTTTCTAAATCTTTCTTGACTGGGAACTTGCCAGTTCAAATCATGTGAGTACATTTGCAGCATGGACTTTGAGTGTTTTTCAGGTGCTGTAAGTCAGAAAACCCTATGCTATTCTGATTCCGGTTTGAATTTACTTCCACTGATTCCAGACCTAACTAACTTTGGTAAATCGTATATCAGAATCCCATCACAGATTTTTCTTCTAAAATAAGTGATTTCATCACAACTCCATAGTAAAATATTTTAACAATTCTGTGAGTGTAGAATGTTGCTTTGACCCTGGGGCCCTACTGTCCCAGAAATAAGAAGGTCTGCTTTTGGAGTTAACTGGCCAGTATTTTGGTAACTTCTTTGCTATGCAAACAAGAGTTACCAGTTTTGCAGCAGTTCCCCATCCCACCTTTTTGTTTGGGGAAGTTTTCTAATAGACAGCATATGAAATTTTCAGTCATTTAAGAACAGAAATGAGAAGCTGCAGACTTGCCAGCTTATATATGTTCACTAACACAATGTCAGGAACAACTTCAGCCATACTGAAAGGTTTACCACAAGAAGATATTTGAGGGCAGTGTTCAACAGAAAATCTTCCTGTCCTATCCACTAGTAAAATGGGTCATATATTTTCTTTTATTATCTTATTATTCTTGATTAGCAGCAAGAATGAGTGTAGTATGAGGAACACATTGTCTTTGATGCATGTTAAAACTCTTGAATAGCCTGTTTTGCCAGGCATTTCTGTTATGCACACATGGCTCTTGCTCACAGCTTACTATTTTTTGTGTCTGTAGACCTAGGAATAACGGGTCACTCTTGACCTGATGGCACATACATTTGGGATGTAAATGGGATGGCACCCAATAACAAGGTCAGAAGCCTCCCCTCCTTTTTGTGAAGGGGAAAAAGAGAAGAAAACAGCCTCTTTATATATCCATGTCACACATTAATGTCATAGTTCATGATGCTACAAGCAAGAATAATTTCCACTAATGTCATACAGGAAAGAATTCTTTGCGGAAACCTGGAACTACAAAGCCAATCAGGACAAATACACATATATATCTCTTACCCATTTCATGAGGAATTTCATGGCATAAAATAGCAATAGTCGTTGTCACACCTGTTTCTGTTGAGGATGAGAATGCTGCTCCTATTACCAAGCCATCTGCAAAATTGTGAAGACTGTCACCCACCAGAACCATTATTGCTAACAAGCTAATTTTCTTACCTAGAAACAAACAAACAAACAAAAAAACCAACAAAAAAAGGTGAGAAGTTTTAACACAAACAGATATTGTAATTTTTCCTGTTACAAATTATTTGGGTTTTTTTCACATATAACCTTATGAAAAGTCATAAGAATCAGAGGACAAAAGAGTTAATCTGTTTTGTCCTTGTTATTATACTTCTTTCAATACACTTGTTATGAAAAAAATAGGTTGTAGAATAATTCAGAGATGCAAATACCAGGAAGTAGCTTCTTTACTTTTACTGGGTCAACTGTTAGTCAAAAACTTAGAGTTCAGTTTGACTCCAGTCTCATGATATGTCTTAAATGCTTCCATCAATCCTTCCTTGTTGGCTGAAATTCACACAAGTTTTCTTGCATTCTAGATTTTTATTTTTTCTTAGAAGGTGGGAGTTTTTCCACTGTCACTCATGGAATTGCACAGCTAGAATGAAGATGAATACTTAGCCTCATGCAGCTGTTCATTTTAATATTGTAAAATATGTTACTACTGAGTAATATTTTCAGGGTCTTTTTTTATGAGATTGTATTACAGTGAAAGACAGAGATGAAAGGCAACAAGCCTCAGATATTACTGTTAGTACAGTGTTACAGCATGCTCATTTCCAGCTTTTGTTCCAATCAATTAATGGTCACTATGCTCACAGTACTCCTGTCTGCAGCATCACTCATGGATGCAGATGGCTGTTTTTCTTTCCTGTGTTGTTCTGTGACCTTGCTTTAGTGTGCAACAGTCCATTGGATGTTCATGATCAGGCATCTGGCATGAGAAGAAAGGTACTACTAGTGATAAAAGTACTGAAATTAAGCGAGGAAATTAGAGACAGTCTTCTGTCCAGCCTGGAACCCAAACAGTCAAGCAGTATGCAGAATGGATTCATGGAGAAGCATTTTATCTCTTCAAGCAGCAATGAGACTCCATACATAGGCTAAATGTCTAGGCATAGCTACATATAATTGACACTCCTATGCTGTACTTTGTTCCATCCACAATCTTACAAGCAGGACCTTATGAGGCCTCTCAGGAAACTCATCCATCTTCCCTCTACACACTATGGACAGAAAACTTTGCATAGGGTTGCTTTTATGCCTGAAGAGGCAGGGTTGTGGTTTGGGCCCTAAAAATGTGTTTTCCTGACTTTTGTTGGCCCCACACAGACATAATATGACAGTCTAAGGAGCTAACATGGAGCTCCACAGAATTGTCTGAATATAGTTATTACAAGGTTTCACTTCAGTAATGTTTTTCCAGAGATGACCATTTTACAGAAACTGGCTAGAACTGAAGTCCTCAGACTATTATAAAAAAAACCCAAACCCACAGCACATAAAAGCCTAACAACTGTATTCAGAAAATCCTCCCTAGTTGCCTGGGAGCTCTGTGGGTTCAGAAAAATTGGCAGGCTTGTTAGATTTTCCTGCCAGCTGACTGATGCAGACATGGATGTCCCCAGTTTGCACAGTTCTCTCTAAACAAAACGGGCAGTTTATAATCAATAGTGCAGAGCATGAATTACAGAGAAATAATAGATTGCTGCACTACATTAAGATTGTGATTTGTAATAAACACTGGTGAGGGTGAAATCATTGTCTGTCCTGAGATATTATTAGTTCGTTTTATTCAAGTATCTGATTATTGAAGGAGAGACACTATGGTTACTGGAACTTACTCCAGCATGTTGTCTATAATACAACATAGTGATCAGGTAAACCTTATGAAGCAATTACAAATGCAAGCTTTGTGAACTTACTTGACTGAAAGTTAAGAAGATGCACATATAAATCTGAATGTTTATCTTAATTTACTTTGTCTATTTTCTAACTTTGTTACTAGCAGTTATCTCACTGCATTATATTGCTGCAACAGTAACTATTAACTATTAACTTACTACCCTAATTATTTCTACAAAGCCTCCTCTTCTTAAACCTACATTTATTTTTTATATTTTTCTCTGCTTAAATAGGGGATTGGAACTCACAGCAAATTCTATTCCATAATTTTCATAAAGCTAACGGATGCAGGACTCCCACCGCAGATTAAGCTTTTTAAGCTTTGAGTAAGAGTTTAAAGTAAACATTTATCCATAAATAGATCTTTTTTCCAATGTTCTCATTAATCATACAGCAAAAATAATTCTAGTTAATATAAAGTCGCACTGAGCATACCAAATATAAACTGCTACTGTTTGATCTTTTCAGATATCGATAGAACACATGTGGACAAATGAGGAGAGGTCCAATGAGACATCTTTTTCTTCCAGTAGCTTCTTGCTCTCTGAGTTAGTCAGTCACTGGCTATCTAAGGTGACTGACTCCTCTCGCAGTCCTACTTGACATGCACTTACAATGAAGTCTGGCATTTCTGGAGATGTCAGGTTTCTGTTTTAGAGCTGCAGATTCCATTCCATTTGGGGAAAAGAAAAACCCACTCAAAAGTTTAGCTCAATATCAAGATGCTCAGGTATTTTTATGCATTTAGCTATTCATAAGAACCGTAACAATATACACTTTTGAAAATATGTATTCCTAAAAAACAACCCTAAAAAAACACAACTTCCCCTCCCTAATATTGTTTTGTTTACTGATTTCTAATATAGAGCTAAAGCTGAGGTATGAATGAAAAAGTGAGCCAAAGAACAAACATTACTGAGAAACTATCTGAAATTTAGTTATACACCAAATTTAGTTATTTGAAAAAAATAACACTGAGGTCACCAGAAATTTGGTTGTGCTTAGCAGGTAGCGATGATTGAACGGAATGGAAAGACCTAGAGATGGACTAGTCACGCTGAAACTGGCACTGAATTGTGTACTGCTGGATAGGTGAGACTGAAGAAATGGAAATCCAGATTTCAAATGCCTCAAATAGAAATGAAGTCCACAAGAACAGAGAAAAATGTTAAAAACCTAGAAGAAGACAATGATATTGTTAAATAAATCAAACTGATGACCTGAGGTTTGAGATCACAAAAAAAAGGGGGAGTTGATTATAGTAAAAAATCTGATTTAATTTAAAATGTTATTCCTTCAGTTGAACGACTGCAACTCTACTAAATTCACCAAGATCACAAAAGTACAGTGAACAATGGAGTTTGGTTCATGCTCTATTTTCCCATTTTTTGGACTAAGCAGCAACAAAACAGAGAAGATAGGAATTACTTTGAAGCTCTCTGAAGAAAACAGATTATCCTAAAATTGAGAGCCATTATGAGCCCGTAATTCCGTACACATAATAAGTCATTACTGGTTTGAAGATGCTATTGCTTTACCATGCAAGAGAAGAAGGAAGCAGAATTATATTAGTATAATGAGCCAACAAAACATTTGTTTCGTTACCTTCAGAAATAAAAGCCTAAGCAAAGTTTACAATTATAAAAATCTGTTTTGTATTACATTTTGAATATTTCCCTTTAAGCAAAGGCTTTAGAAAAACAGTTTACAGCAGTGAGTAAACAAACACTGAAGCAAGGACAGGATAAGACTAACCAACTTCACAATTACAGGGTTGGCAGCTGGAAAGGTCTTTAAGCAGAGATTAAATTATGTAGCCAACCACTATCATATGTGGTGATGTAGCACATAGCAAATGCAGACCTAAGCCAGCTTCACACTTTCATTTCCATCTTAGGTCTGAAGCCTTTTCCTGTTACTTGTCTAGTGTCTTATTGATACTAACTTGTTTTGCTGATCGCCTTACTCTCTGGAGGAACTTCAGCAGATTCAGAATCTTCTGGGCTTCTCTGGTTAAAAACAAAGAGAATTGATCAGTGTTAAGAGGCTCTTCCAGCTGCTGCTATAAATACAGGAAAATGTCAAAGACGTTCAAGCATTTTGAATTAAACATAATTGTTATGTTATTTGGATAAGTATCACTAGAATAATTTATTGAGTACCAGCTATGCAGAAACATATAAAAAAGATGTTTTCCTTGCCCAGAAAAGGTTACAGTCTAATTCAGCTAGGAAGAAATTTATTCATAAGCATTGTTGTAATCCAAGAAAAATCTTGTTTCTGCTTGAATACACAAAAATTTGAGTCAAATACAGAACTAAAAATGAAATTATAATTCAAATTGTAACTTTTAATTTTGTCATGACTGGATGATTATAGTTTCCTGCTGGATAGGGTGTCTGTAGGATTTCCAAGGGAAAATAGGTAGACACCAAAGTCTCTCTGGAGTTCATATTCTTCACAGCTACCCTCTGAAAAAACACAAGACTAAAAAAAAATGATCATAGGTAGGTTTCACATCCTCTCAAAATACAGTTGATTTTTGGTGAGTTTTTGGTTTGTTTTTCATAAGTTTTATTTGGGTTTTTGTTTGTTTTTTCTTTGATACAGCCACCAGTGCTTTGCCTCTTGGCCTTTAGTTAGGGCTTTGTCTCAGCATCAGGCATCACTGGCTGGGTATAGCAGCACATGAACACACTCCACTGCAAGGAATGAAATTTACCCTCATTTCAAGTGAGGAAAGAGACCATGTCTTTGTCTTTATCCTAGATAGTTAATTTGTTGCATCAGCCCTAATGTTTTAAGAAGAGGAAACTGCAAATCTGGGGAGAGAAGGGAGAACATGAGGAATCTCTTTCTCCCCCCACCTCCCTGGGGCTTTTCTTTCTGACTAGAGAAATAATTAGAAATCTGTGTGAGGGTGAGATAAACCAAAAAAACCTTCCTTGCTTGAAACTAGAAAACCTGAATTTATAATCACTATCTTTTCCTTTCTTGGGAAAAAAAAAAAAAAAAAGAAAGAAAAAAAAAAAAGCAAGCATAGTAAATCTATTATTGCAGCCAGTGAGGGGTCAACAACAGCACAAAATAGTGCTTTGTTAGGGACAGCAGCCACCACTCCAAAAACTATAGCAGAGATGTGTACTTGCTGCAAAATAGGCTGTTTCTTGGCTAGTACTAGCTTGGTTGTGATGTGGGATATGTTCTGTAGAAGCATGAGGAGGAAAGGGAAAGGATTTGTTTTTTAAATTCTCCATTTTAAAGGAAAAATAGAAGTTTTAATTCCCCTGATTGCAGCCAGGCACATGAATTCCAGCAATTGTTCCACTTCTCTTATAATATTTATTCACACGCCGCCACTTTGAACTCCGAGTCAAAACTGCAAGACTAATCACTGACCTGAAGGATTTATAAGCTTTTCTTAGTCAACCAGTGTTTGTCTTACTATTGCTCACATGATTCTGAAAAATTGGCCACTCTTGTACAAACTAGCTACGCCAGTTTAGTTCACGTGATCTATACATAACTTTAGGGGGATCTTGCAGCTGAGAGGAATGTCAAAATCATTCATTATCATTTACAGGAATCTATGACATGGCTCACAAATTAGTAAACTTTCTTCACTCATCTGTTTGCTTTGCATTCAACTGAGAGTTTCCTAACTGTGTTTGAGAGATTAGTGGTGGCTGATAAGGCTCTTACCCATCATAACTGCTTTAGAAAAATGGAGTTCACATTATGGAAGATTTCTGGAGATTCTGATTTAACTAACCAAGAACCTTTGTATCTAGATATACATATAAACTGAAGAGATTTACTGGATAAAGAGAAAACAGGTTAAAAGGTATGAGTCAATTTAGTTTGCAAAGATCTATCTGTCTGAATACACTCCACAGACCAACAGAAAATTACGTTAACTTCTTATAGGTAAGCAACATTCCCAGTTACACAGCTTGTTTATGTTACTCTTGTAATATGTGGAAAAATGACCCAAGAACAGTCCAAGATTTCATCTGTTCACAAATTAGGCACTTAATTCTCACTGCAGAAAATCCTGAAGTTTTTCCCATGGGAAAATCTGCCCTTACATATAATACTTTTTTTTTTTTTAAAAGGAAGAAGAAAATGTTCAAGATTTTTATCAACAGAAGGTAGTAAAGGAAGTATATTATTACATCAATGTGATATACATTTAGGAAAAGTTATTGCAAAAATCTATGTTTGAAATCTCCATAAAAGCTCATTATAAACTTCAAAATCTAGAGATTCCTGACAATCATGTCATGTAGTAAAGGACAAATCAATAAAGAATGAAAAATAATACTGATTTTTTACATTAATTTGGTTCATTTTTTTCAAGGAACAGAGAAAGAAGTATATAAAATCAGGGAAGTATGTCATATTGGTAACCTACCAACTGTATGGTTGAAGTAGATTTGCCTCTGCCTGAATGTTCATTTAATTCAGAATCCACTGGAAGATCATGGGAATGTCCCCAGTGCCCATTAACTAAAGAAAGGCCCTGCTGAATGAAGATGCTTTGCAATTAGTTCTGGAATCCAGTGAACACAGGTGCAGTCTTTCTCAGGCTTTTGTGAAAGTTTAGCATTTATAAGAATTCTTTTTTTTCAAAACAAAACCTATTGAAAAATATTGTTGGCTGGCATCAACATTTCCTAATGCTTATTTGTTAAAAAAACCAACCCTGATAAGTGAATCAGATAAATCAGTGACATCCATAATGTTTTGATAAAACTTATTTTGGTTTAAAACTGAAGATTAGAATTTGAAGCTGAGATGGATATGAAAATTGACTTTGAGAATTCATCTAGTTCCCAGCAGAACAAGTTTAAACATTTGTGAGTTGATAAAAGCCCTTCTCTCCAAATAAGTAACAAAAAGGACTACCTTTGCCAAACAAAATCACCGTCATCAAAATATTGTCATTCTATTAATCTCATGTAATATTCTTATGGCTGATTCAAAGATAGTGGAAATAAGGACTCTGCTATGTGTGTAAATCAGGCCATCATTAAACACTCTCTCTAAAACAAAGCAAAGGCTCAGCCTCCCTAAGTGACATTAAGATAGCTTCCCATGCTGAGAAACTTAATGAGCCATCACACTTCATGTTATCCTAGTGCATAATCATATTTTGAGGCATCAGCCACACTGAAATAAAGTAATAGAAATACTGTAAGCATGGCAGAGAGCAAGGAAATACCATTAGTGCACAACTGGGCTCTACTGACCACAACATACATACTAGATTTTCAAGTGTATTGGGATAGGGGTTGAAAAGAATTTGGGAACTTTAAGATGTCATTCTTGACAATATCTTGGGCTTACATCTAAGTCTTCCTCCTCTTGAAACAGAGCTTAGTAACTGTCATTGCTGTTTCATATGCATACATAAGTTTCACCTGCTCCAGTGCTAGTCATGAAAATATGCTTATGGAACACAATCGATTAACTGTTTCCTTCTTGAGTTATAGATATATGGAACACATTCTTGAAGCATACAAAATCCACAGAGCAAAGCAAAATGGAAATTGAAGGTCAACCTTGTAGGAGCACTTTGGAAAGCAATTTTTAATGCTTCATTTAACTCATAGAAATTATCATTATTTTCCACAATCATTTTAACATTTTGTACACTGTAAAATCTCAAAATAAAAGTGATTTTTTAAAGGGTAAATTGTACAATGCTTTACCTGGTCACGTGGTGTTACTAAAAGAAAGAAACACTTTTCTATCAGAAAAAATCCATGAATTCCTCCAATTATTCCCAAAAGTTTCCAAATATATTCTTTCCCCTCATAGAAATCTTCTATCTCTTGCACTTCATGTTTATGTAAACCAAGAGTCTAAAAACAAGAGATAAATTAAAAAAAAAAATTGAATGTCAGCATTTTAATTTTTGCTAGAGTAATCCATAATGTGTAAATTCAATTATTCTCAAAATTTTCTTTTGCCACCTCTTTCAAATTTAATTTGTGCTTTGAGATAATCAGCTGAATAGTAGATGGATTAAATAAATAATTAGGAGCCTCTGCTATGCTTTATTACCTCTCAATGGTGAAGCAACATTATTTTTAGGGACAGTTTCACAAAATTGCTTTTTAGATATAAACTGATATATTAGATGTAACTATTAGATGTAAACTTCATATTGAAAATAATCCATAAAGCTTTCTGCTGGTGGGTATGCTTTTATTTTTTCCCCAGTGGCACAGCATAGTAGCCCTCCTTTGCTCTGAAAGCAGGCACTTCAAAGGTTACTGGATAAGTCATTTAAAACTGGTAAAGTAGAATACTTTCACACTCAAAAGGTGTTTCTTAAAGAAATGCATTTTTTGGACATTCACTGAGAATTGCCTTAAACCAGTCTCCCAGTTCTGCTTCCAAAGAGCAAAGGACAAAGAATATTTTGACCAGAACCTCAAGTGAAGGTGTGAAGCTCTCTTTCAATGACCATCTTAATAGTTGTGTCATATCAAAGGATACTCAGTCAAAAATAAATCAATACACAAAGGAAAATGTGATTCTGTTGTACACACTGTCATTTTCTTAAAATGTATTTTATTAATTTAGGAAAAAATCATAGCACCTATTTTATTACAGTTCCAGGCAGCAGAATTCATTAGGCTGATAGCCCCTGGTTCTCTGGAACAGTGCATGGAGGACACTGTAGATGTACAACCTTAGACCAATTTCTCCTAAAATGCGTTACAGAATCTGCCCCATGAAAGAGCTTAATATCTAGAAACCTGGCTTGCACAGGACTTGTGGGTTTTCTGGAAATTTCTTGTGACAATAGGAACCTTATTTTCTATGAGTGCATCATTCATTGATTTCTGCTTCTTACCACTTGGTATCTCTCTCTGAACTACAAAGTGCAAACCTAAGTGGAACGCTGGGTAGCTGGTTTATAGATTTCATACAAAGCTTTATTTTTAAACAGGTGAGCATTATCCAGGTTTCAATGAAACTTTTCTCTGTGTGTGTGCGTGTACAGAAGTGTGTGTCAACATTCTAAAAACACAAAAGGGTTCATTACCTACCTGAGGAATAAGATGTAGCAACGCATCTCCAGAAAGGGTCCCAACAGCCAAACCAACAAACAGCTGCAAAATGAGTGTATAGATTTCTTGACAGGAGTGAAATAAAATGAGGGTTGTACCAAACATTGATCCGATAGTAATAAGTAAAACAGCAACAGTGCTGTAACCATATTCTGTAGGGAAAAACAAATGAAGCAAAACAAGGTCACCTTTAATCACTCAGTATTTGCTTAAGTATTTGTTTTGTATTTGGTTTTGGTTTTATGGCCATGTTTCACCACCTCTGTGTACATGCACACAGAGGAGAAGCAGTTCATTGTGCCACATAGATTTTTCTAGTCATGGGTGATACAGATGACAGAATTGGAAGCCTAAAAAGTTGGGGTTTTTTTCAGGCTTTACAGGTAATACAGTCTAATGCTTTCAAACTTCAGAGCTATACAGGCTGTGACTGTGCAGATTAGAGCAGTACAGTGAAAGCTGCGCTGTATTTGTTTACTCTTTTAACAGATTTATGCTTGTTATTTTATGTCCTCACATGCCACACCTGTGTATCTTTACAGTCAACACCACCTTATTAACCAAATCATATTCAGTAAACAAACCAAGTCATAAAACCTCAGATGAACGTCGCCATCCAATTTAGGTTCCAAGTATAAACTTTTTGGTCCAAAGTATGCTTACAAATGTGCTGCAGACATACACTCCTTTAATTACCACATCAGGACCACCAAGCTATTTTTCCCAGGTTACTGGGATTTTTGGAATGTTACTCTTATACTTCTTCAGACCTACACGCTGCTCAGATTTCCAACTTTTTGCAGAGCGTGAATTCTGATTAATCTCTATGAAAGTAGTATGATGGAGGTAAAACACTGATGAGAAACAGGAATAAAGGAACTAATGCCAAAATATTCAAAACTGTCACTTAATATTTCACACTTTCATAGCACTGCAAGTACTCAGGATCTTATAAAATCAAACAGTAAATTTCACAGACTGCACATCCAAATGCAAGGGTATAGTAGATATTTATGGAAGGTCAGGCCTTGGTGGCTTAGCCAAACAGCACAGCCTGTCAGTAAAACAGAACTGAGAATAAAATTAATGAGCCTGTGCTCAGGTCATAGGTCAAACATGAAGTCCTTCGCCTATCTCAAGCCAGCAGAAGTGTCCCTGTGGTCATGGAAACCTTCCTTTGCCAAAAAGCACAGGGAAAGGGCTGCACAAAGGGCTCCTATTAATTCCATTCTGTGTTTGAGTAGTCAGCTTTTCTCATCTACACAGATCTCTCACCTTTATGAGATCACTGAAATGTCACTGATTGGGCCGATGGCCTTAGACTTGGGAGAATCTCACTCAACTGTGAAATTGCCATGAGCCTTGTACATGACCTGGGTAGGTTCTTTTCTTTGTTTGTCCCTTGGTTCCCTATCTGAAAAATGGGCAAATCTGTGTAGCACAGAAAAGATAAAAGCAGTAAAGACTGCAAGGTGTTCAGGTAATGAGAAGAGAGATAACCTAAGAAAGAAGGACTGCTGCTTTCTGGGGAGCTATAATGATTCTTCCTGTTCTGCATGTTTCTTTGTCCTATAGCCCTTCTTGGGATATCCATGTTTCCTTCCATGTCCTTATGGGTTTTTTTTTTCAATTCACACTCATAGTTCAATTAATATGTACACCATGGAATGGTGGAATAGCTCTGCTTATCCCCACAAGCTGCTACACACATCTAGCTTAAAGTACAGATAGAATTTAGAGATGAAAAGTGCTGTTCCATAAGGATCATTGGCCAGTAGGATGTAGGGAAATCTTTCTAGCTCCCAAAAGATCTAGTCATCTGGAGCTGATCATGTGAATATTAGGATAAAGGTTCTGAAGAAATTGCTTTGTAGCCTTAAAATTGCTGCTCTAGATGTGGGTCATTAGGGCTTTTATGCCCACTCCTTTTTGTTCATTGCTTTCTCCCAAATCCCCCACCAGAAATTAATGCTCCCTGTAATACACCAACACATTTGTAACCACTTCCCAGATATTGCTGTTTAAAGCAATAACAAAACCAGGCAACACAATAAGAAGCCCTTAGGTCAGACTGGATTCAGATTTTTTTTGATAACGTGAGCTAGGGATTGGTTACAGAAGTTGAATCAGCAGAACAGATAGGGCAGAGATCCACAGAAATAGTGGCATGTGAGGGCTACAACTGCAACTGGAAATAATTTGATTATGCTCTAACTCAGTTCTTGCTCTGTCTTTGTCACACAAGTCCTGCTGCCCGTGTGGCTGGTTTTCTGGTTGTTTTTGTTCCCACAGTAGTATTCCCAAAGCTTCTCTGCTGAAAAATATCACAACATGAAAAACCAGCAACACTCACACAGAACTTCCTTGTATCAGGCATTTGTCACATCATGGTATAAAATACTAGCTAACATAACCTTGAGGCTATAAGTAAGAGCAATGTAATGATTTCAGGTATAAAGCCAGTGGCAGTTTCACAAAATAGGTCATTACTGCCCAGTGACCCCGTGATAAGGACCTGTCATTGCTCACCTGCTGCCTGCATCAAGTAGTCCTCTAAGAAAAGAGGAAAATGAAGCTTAAAACCTTACACATTGAAATAGAATTCTGTCTAATACAAGATTGAGGCCATTGAATCCCCTCACTTCTCAGTATAATAGTATTATCTGACACATATGCTATGAAATTACAGAGTGAATAAATCTCATCATGTTTTGGTTTAAGTTTAATGAATGAAATGTTTAAAGAAGTTAAGCCCTTGCACACCTTGATCTGAATTTTCACAGTACTTTACTGTATGTAAACTGTATGTAAATACAATGTAACTTACTTTCTAAAGTTGTTGGAAGCTTTGTCTGCTTGGAGTCAGGAAGCTGACATGAACAACTTAATAGCTGCTGAATGATAGCTGGGCTGATTTGCTTGAAGTGGTCCTTAGAAATGGAGGAAGAACTGTTTTTTAAAAATATCTTCACAAGTTCATTGGCAGAGAAACAAACCTATGTAGAAAAATGTACACAGTAACTGAGTATGTTGCATATACCTGCATTTAATGATGAGGTTAAATACAGAATCTTAGAAAAACACAGGGCTATACACCCTAGAAAAAACTTGTTTTCCACAACTTTTCTGGTTAAATTACTTCAATTACTTCAAGTACTTCTAATATCCTGTTAATATCATTAGAAGCTGACACAAAAATATCTCTAAATATTTTAGAGGTTTTAGCAATAAACATTTTAGCAATAATGTTGCCATTAATGTAAGATACTGCTTGCATCAAGGCAGTAATGAAATTTGTCCTTATGCTGCATCTTTAGTAAAATATGGAACTAAATTGGTTTGGGTTTTTTTAATATCTTTAACAATGGTATGTCATTTTAAAATCAGCAAACTAGAGGTTACATAGTCAAAATTTGACCTAAATTTTATTTAATAATCGTATTAGAGGTAGTTCAGAATTTCAGCTCCTTTTTGTTCTTGTTAGAAACATCTCTGTCAAAAAAAAAACAAACTTTTCTTGGGAACATTTATATTCTGAGGAATTTTCATGAAGAATTTTTTTTTCATCTCCAGAATGACACTTCTAGCAAAAAAGTGAGCAGATAGCAATAGAACAGTTCTAGAGGCAATTTCTGTAAGAACATTGAAAAAGAAGAAGTCCACATCAAATATGCTACCTTACTTAAAGGAATAATCTTAATTTTTTAGTCTCATCTCATTAGTTGAGATTCAATTAAAAAAAAATATATATCTGTTTCTTTCACTTAAACTAGTCTGCATCTGAGAATCAAGGAATTCCTAAATATTCTTTTTCTAATCACTGAATCTTAGGTTTCATTTCGAAAAAAAAAAATTACTTAAAGTTGTAATTATCATTACTTTTAAATAACCCAATTAAAATCCAACACCTTCCTCCATTAGTAAAGTAGACTTTGTTCCTCCATTAGTAGAGTAAAATATGCCTTGTAGCTCACTACAAAACTGAATTAATTGAGCATTGATACATTTATTCTGAATACCACATTCAAGTCTTCAGGATAACAGGTGATCTTGCCACCTGGATCTAGTCTGTTCTGCCTCCAAGCAAAAGGAGAGAATGAAGACAGTTCAGGAACTACCATATTGGAAAGACCTTCAGTTTGTGTGTTCTAGGCAATGGTTTTGACTCTAGAAGTAGTGAACACCAACAAGTGGTATCAAGTTTGAGGTCTTGCTTGTGGCTGGTTATGCACAGCATTCCTCACTGCTCAGTACAGGGACTGATGTTATTTACTGCCTTCTCCAATGACCCAAGTGATGGAACACAATGCACTATATTGCATTCACATATGAAATCCAACCTGGACAAGTAGTCAATACGCTGATAGATGTGGCTGCTATTTAGAGGGATCTTGAGAAGCCAAAGAAATGGGCTCACAAGACCTTCATGAAGATTAGCAAAGACAAATTTATTGCACTTCAAAAAGAAGAATTCCATGTATCAATAAAGACTGGGAAAAAAAATGTCTGGAAGATACTTTACAGAAAAAACCCTTGGGGTCCTGACAGACAACATGAAGATGAGTCACCAGTGTGCCCTTGTGGCAATGAAGGCTAACTGCACACTGAGCTGCAAGAGTGGAAAAAGATTATTTCCCTTCACTCAGGACATTTGAGTCCATATCCGGACTATGTCCGGCTTAATAACCAGCAGTAGAAGAAAGACATTGGCAAATTGGGGGAAGTCCAATGGAGAGTCTCTAAGATGGCTAGGGAACTGCAGCACATGACATGCAGGGAGAGGCTGAGGGAGGTGGGTCGTTCAGTTTGGAGAAGGGTTGAGGTGTATCTTAAGCCTTTGTCTATCTAATGGGGATTCTAGGGAAAATAGAACCAGAGTCGTCTTGGAGGTATACAACAATAGAATGAGAGGTAGTAAGTGTTAGTTGTAGCAGGGAAAATTCCCATTTGCTATAATAATAATAAAAAAAATAATCTAAATAAAGCCCTGGTACAGGTTTCCCAGAAAGACTGTGTCATCTGTCTTTGGACATATTCAGAATTCAGCTGGACATGGCCTTGTGAAACTTGATCTGACTTTGATGTTGGTCCTGTTTTGAGAAGTGGGATAGACAAGATGAGGTCCAGGATAACTATGAACATATATTTTAATGTGATTTTATTATCAGAAATTTTAAATGGGAAAGTAAAATCTCATCTGGAAAATAAACTGTCCACCCACACATTAAAAAAGACCCAAACCTTATTTACTAAAATGTTCTTGTTAGACTTGAGGCATGAGGCCCTGCATCTTTTCCAGTTGCAAGCCTTAGCTTTTTAAGCTTTTTGACAAAGGAAGGCAGAGTACTAAGGCTCCATTAGTATAGCAACTATGTGTGTACTTGTGGAGAATGATACTGAAGAAACAAGTAAATTGAATTTGTTTATCCTCATATAATAAACTGGATGGATGGATTTCCGAAATCCATGTTTCTTTAATAGGAATAACAAATTAATACATAAATAATGTGACATAGTTTAATGGAACTTAATATTATTGTTCTTATGAGATCATCTGCTACTTACTTGTTTTATATGCATTTTTAAAATCAGTAGAGACAGTGATGACTTAAAAGCAAAGCAGTGACTTTTTTTTTCTGTGATAACGTTTAAAATGTAATTCCTATCTAAAAATCAACTTACATATCTTATTGTAGTAAGCAAACACAAACCATAAATGAGACAATGTCTCCTATGTAGCAGCATCTGTTACTAATGGAGCACAATGGCTATCATACATATGTACAGGAAGAAGGAGACAAAATTAGGAACACAACACTGAAACACAAAGACTTCTAATGGAATGATATATCAGAGAAAATAGACATAGCTAGAAAGAAGAGCAATGGAATAAACCCAAGAAATTAGGAATTAGTACAGAAGAGAAATTCACTTCTCTCCAGATGTTTTTGTGGTATTTTTCATCTATACAGAGTATTTCGCTCTCAGTCTGATTTATCTTTTGAGTTACAGTCAGTCTCAGAAGTTCAAGAAATCAAAAACTGTGTTTTATACATTCTTCTGTTCCTGTAGAACAATTTTACTTCTTGCACAGACAGTATCACCACTGATTTCTGTCCTTTGTAATTTAAAATTAATATGAAACACATTTAAAATGGCCTTAATTTTTAACTATTTTAAGACTCCATTAAATGCCTCATCATGCTAATCAGCATGATTCCTTTTTGAGGTCAGTTGAAAAGAAATAAACATATTGATAGAGTACATATTCCAAATGCAATAAAATTATGCACCTAAATACCTATCAGAATAGCATTTAACCAGACACCACTTGTCCCTGCTCCACACAGAAAAAGTCAATTGCCTATCACTTATTCTCCTAAATGGAGAAGAAACATTGTCTTAACTGAAAGCATTTTAAAATGTTACAAACAAAATGTATTTATTTTCAATTACTTACGATAAGGATAAAATCACCTGCAGTAAGCTGCTATCGTTCAAAGATCTCAAAGAGGATACTGAGTAGTAGCTAAAGTTATGCCTTACTCTATACTTTCAAAAAGAGGCTTCTGGACTCCATGGAAGGCTATTTAAAGTGTTTGGAAATGCCCAATCTTCAGTTTACAGAAACCTTTTTAAAACAACTTATGCAGAAACCTGAATTTACTTTTTTTCCTTAGTATAGAACAAGACTTTTTTACTAAAAGGTCACTTAAGGGGCTCTGCAATATAAGAGCACAAAATATCTCTAATGAATGTGTGAAGATGTTGAAACTATGGTACTACAGTCCTCTCTGTCTTGATGAAACACCTGATTCTACATCATACAAAACATTCTGTTAGCGCTTCCTAGCTACTTTCAACAAGTTAAACATCCATAAAGTTCTTCCCCCAATTAATATTTAAACAAATGTAACTATAAAAAAAAATAATTTATTAGTATCTACATGACTTTTTGAAAAAAAATTTACATCAGAAGTAATGTAGCATTTGCAAACCAATTGATAAACTTCTGTTTATCACTGAAATTCTGTGACCAATGCTATAATAACAACATAAAAATAAATTAACCTGGTCCCAATCTGTGTTCCTTCCACGGTCTTCAAAATAACCCTTCAGATAGTGTCCTTTCGTATGGTTTCCTTTGACTGGAATATTTTTGGTTCCAATATCTCTGATTGCCATAATATTACGTCTTCTTTTGTGACTGTGGAACTGTCCATTTACAGCGCAGCTCTTTTTGGCTGTAAGCATATTTAGTAGTTGCTCTAGTTCTAGTAATTCATTAGAAAACAGATATGTTACCATGGGAAAATACACATTTAAAAAGATAAAACCAAAAGTTAACTGTTAAAATTTTGTTAGTTTTGACATAATTTTAAGTCCTCATTTTAATACTCTTTTCTCTCAGCCTGGTACTGTCGGTAATTTCTGCTTATTAGCACTAGAAGTTCAGGACATCTATATAGTCAGCCTTTCCTTCACCACAGTACTGCACTCAGATGTTTTGCCTATTACTCCTGTGTAAATGGAAAACCATGCTAAAACGCCATGGACAGGTATTCAGATGGTCCAGAAAGACCAGGAAGACAGACCCTTTATAGGGTGTCCTAAAAGTGATCTTCAGGATGCTATAGCTGTCCTTTGCACTACAGAAGTGGAACACAGGGCAGTGGATTTTCTATGTCCTTTGGTTAATCTGGAAGCATGCCTGCTTACAGCACTGAAATAGGAAGGAGGGAGACAGGATCCCTAATCCAAAACTGAGACAATGCAGGAATGTGTCCCATGACAAAGCCTGAATGCTATGGGTGTGCCTCCTGACGAAACCCTTGGTTATATGAGGGGGGCATGCTCTATCCTGTTTTACTTATCACCTTCCTTCATCCCTGATTTTCAAGACAAAACCATGGTGATAGTTACTGTAACTGTGAGGTTGTCCATGGGAAACAAAAGCAGTCCACAAATTAATCTCAAAGGATTTTAGATCAATGTGATTAAGAATGTTTCCATGTGATAATCCTTTATTTTTTAATGTTGTTATTCAGAAAAGCAAATGGTGTCATCTTAATGGTAAATCTTGCAAAAGGGCTTCTGATAAGGTCTTTGTCTGCTTTCTTCATTTTGAGCAAATAGATCTGAAGTGAGATGAAGCTAGATTTGTTTTCCAAATGTAGTCAACTCTAATTTTCTTTTTTCCCATGGTCCCAGTCCTTGCTCTTTCCTGTAGTTACTATTAAGAATTTAAATTTTATGGTAGAATTTAATTAACTTAGGCTTAAAATATATTTACACTGTAACAAACCGGTTAAGATTTTTTTGTTATTTCTCTGAATGTCACTCTAACTCCACCAACCATAAAGTCTTGCTTCACTGGGGCCTGTATTTCAGCATATATTAATTCAACCTTTTAAGCTGTTTTAACCCATACTTAATGTAACATTTAAAAAGTACTTTGAAAAGCTTGTAAAATCTTGCTATGAGCAGTTACCACAAAGAAGGAAAACTAGATGTTTTATAGCCTTCTAAATCCATAGTAGGCCCCTGAGTTATGGTTTAGCTTCTTAAACTGCTAAGCATACAGAATCTTTTATATAACTTAATAGCAGCTCCTCAGAGAAAAACACTTGTGTTTTCTGTTGTTTGGTTATTTTTTTATTTTTTTTTTAAATTTTTGGTCCACTCAGAACTGTCTTATACTTCTGTTTATTTATGGTTAAGTACCATTTTTGATACATCTAGCAATAGATCTCCTGAAGAAAATGAACTTTGTATATTCCAGACTTACTGACTGGGTATTATGATCAAAAGGTGCGTAGGGAAACACAGACTATAAAGATGTTTTCTGGTACAGCAGACAGATATCAGAGAGTGTTTGGTCTAAACAGAGCGTCTGGTGTCTATTTCATCACTTCTGGGGGTATGTCTACACTAAGGTGTGAAAGACTAAGGCATCTAATCTGGCTACTGTACATCAATTATCCCATCTACTCCTAAATCTTGCAATGTATAAAAATCTACATAAAGCAGCAATGTAAATTAGGCACCGGTGAACTCTACCCTCACAGCTAGACTGCACTCTCAGAGCTCTCTTGGGTAGTTCAGATGGTGCTGAGCAATAAAGTCATAATTTAACGTGACAGTACACATTTAATAATCTCAGTAACTATTTGGTTTACACGTCTCAGAGAATTATCAAAACAAGTTTATTTTCCAACCTTGTTTTAAAATTTAGAAGAAACTACTTAACAGCTCTAAAATGAAATGGCACTCAAATCTAAAATGACGTGCAAACTCCTTTAGGCATTTAAAGATAGTTTACATCAAATGTGTGTTGCAAAAGGCAACTAGTGACAAATTAATAGCTTACCTGTCACTTGGAGCTCAGTGGTACTGTTCAGAGAGCTGAAAATATATTTTATAAAGAATTCTGGGGAGGGCAAACTTGCTTTGCCCATACAGACTCCTTGAAGAGCCAGAGTAATGATCAAAGCAGCCAGGTGTGGAAGAGTGTTTTCATCAGCACCATCTTGGTCCATTATATCAGCATTTTTCTCCAGAGTACTCACATCAACACACTGAAAACAGGAGAAAACAGCATGAGTACAGCCCTGGTCACCTCCATTTAAATAATCAGAGTGACAGGAGGAGAAAGCGGAGAGAACACTTTCACAGATAGCCAGAGTAGAAAAAAATACTAAGATTAAAGCTGTAATTGACAGCAAGGCAGTAAATGTGAAACAGAGGACATTTTCAAGAGAAGCAGCATAGAATGCAAAAGACTGAAATTTTACTCAGTGTCTGATGGGGAAAAAGTACGGTCCTTCACTTGAGTTATTTTTTGTGTAGTGTGATTTTTATGCTGTTGTTATTATTCCTGTGTCATCCTCAATTACATTTACATCTACTTCCAGAAAGTGGAAGAAAAGGGAGGAATTTTTGTTAAGGTCCTGTGCCTCAAACTGACTCAATACAGACTTTAACTCTTTTTCTTAAACTTCAGAAAGAATTCTCTTCATGTTTTCAGTTCCCTATCTATTAAATGGAATCAACCATTCATTATGGGGCAGTTATTTGGGGACAATACAAAAAGATAGAATTCTTCAGATAAAGGCTGACTTCCTTGCTGGGTGACCAAACAGGAGCAACAGACAGTCACATGTGGATGTGTGCAGGTCTGAAATGAGGGAGCAGGATACAGCTCCCTCAGTTACCTCAAAACTTATCTCTGTTTTCCTCCATTTCTGCCTTTCTTGTTTATTTTCACTGCAAATAGTTGGGATTTGAGAGAAACAAAAAAAAAAAAACCAACCTGGTGAAAATTATTTAAGTTCATTTGTCTCCAACCAATATTAACTATACTGAAAAGTCATCTAGATGTGCCAGTACAGTAAAAAATTACTCTACTCATCTCTCTGTATATATGCCTTAAACACTTGCGAGAGGAGCCTGGCATTTCTTTTCCTGTCCATCCATTATACATTTAAATTTCCACTACACAAAACCTCATCTCTCATTTCAAAATAATACATTAGGTGCTATGACTGAGAAGAGGATATTTTCTGTGAAATCAATACACCAAGCCACTGCAAATGCTTTTCTTCTATTACTACCTTGCATTATTGGCCCTTTTCCATAACTCAAGTTTTGTGATTCTAAGCATTAGATAGCCTATAATGTTTTGAGTACCTTTCATAAAAAAACCTCCTCTTTTCTCTCATGTCAGTGAGCTGTGAAGTGTCAGTTACTGAACAGGCTTGACAAGTGTTTATACTGCCAGCATAAACAAAGAGACCACACAGTAAAGCACTTTATGGATTGTTATTCTATCCTGACATGCCAAATACCCACTGATGCCTCTTTACAGTTGCCCAGATACCATTGGAGTTCTTGGAAATCAGCACGTTCACCAAGACTCAGAACCAAAAGTACTGGTCAATGAATAATTTATGATGGGAAACGATTACACAAAGAACACAGAAAGAGGAACTGGAGGCCTTCAGCATTCTGCTGCACAGCCAGGACTCCCAGCCATCTTCTGTTTGCATAGGAAACTCTACTACATTATGGTGTAAATTAAAATCTAATTAAATGAAAAAAAAATGGCTAATTCAAACTTTGTAATAAGCCAAATGAAACTGTATTTTATGAACAGATCTAAGGGACTTCCTCCATGAGGTCAGCCTGTACTTCAGGAGTTACTGAATCTGGCAAGACCTTATTTTATTGCTCATTATTAGGAAAACAGGTTTTCTTCATATTGTGATCTCTAGAATATTATTCTCATTATTTTATAGATCTTACTTGAGATAAGGAATAATAAACAGCAGTGAGAAAACTTGCTGCATGCTTCCCAACGTAAAAAGAATGATTTTAGCTGAATATATTCAGTATGTTTGGATTTTTCCTTTAGCTTTAAATTTAAGCTTATCTGTATCAGTCTTTCTACATGGCACATTCGTGCTGGTAGATTATTAGTCACAAATGTTGTGTCCCAACTAAAGGAAACCATCGTATCTTTGGAAAGATTCCTTATTTCATGCTGTTTTGGATGGACATGGAAGTGCAGGGCTTGGCAAGGATTTCATCATAGCAAAATGATTCATCAGTTCTGCTATACAGCCAGATCAGTTTTGGAGCTGTTCTGCTTTATACCATTTAAATACAATCACTACTAGCATATCTATACTAGTAAATACAAGAGACGAGAAAGTATTTTCTGTCCTTGAAGCCAACTGCAAGATCTTTCATCTACACAGCTATGCTCTTTTAGATGCAGAGTAACTGCATCTGAATTACCTTTTGGGAATGGTCCCTAATATACATCCAGTATCTCCCCAGCTGTATCTCAGCAGACACTGGAAGTGCGAGGTAGGACATGCTGAAAGCAAGTCAATGAGATAGTATCAAACAGCATGAACAATAAAAGACCAGTGTTCAGCCTCTGCTCTCACACTGTTATTTACCAGTTTTCTGGAGGACCATAATACAAGCACAATGCTTGAACTTGCTTATATTCTTTATATCGGTAATATATATGAAGTTATTTTTACTTAAGTTTTCTTTACCTGGGTTTCAGAAGTTTTAAAATGTTGCCTTACTGCAGCCAAAATATCTTCAGTTTCATTCCGTGAAAAATAGTAACAGTCTTCGTCATGTCTTAAACTAAGCATACTCTGTAGGTAAAATTTATAATCCTTATTATTCAAGCTGAGTTCTGAAGAACACCCATCTCTATGATGAAGAATGTAATAGAGAAGAATAAGAGAAATTCTCTCAAATACTTCTTCAGTGAGATGGTCTTCTAAATCTCCACCAGCTATTAGTAACAAAGCATCTGGTTCAAGGCACTGTGAAAAAATAGAAATAAATGGAAATTCAACTCCAGTAACACATTGCCAGTCATCTGCAAATACAATTAGAGAGAACAGGAGAATTCAGCTTATATTTAAGGGATCGAACCTAAGCCTATACAGATGCAGTAGGATAGAATAGCATCAGAAGGGTGCATAAAATTCATGGCAGTTCTATGGCTGTAAGATCACATTGTGGGTTTTTTCCAGAGCCCCTTCTGTTTTTAAGAAATGTCAAGTATCCAAGGGATTTAGGATTTACCACAAAACAGAACTAACTCTGATCAATCATTGTGGAGAACTGAAAGTCTTCTGCTTGCTTCAACAGATTATATTTCTGTTTTTAAATATATTAGATAAGAGCTAGGGCTATACTTATTTTCACCTGTGCACGCCATATGTGTTTATATTGTAAGACAAAGACTGTATCTGGACTGTAGTGAATTCAGTGTACGTAAACTGAAGTTATATCATATTCAATCTACTCTTAAGAGATTTAATTGACGCCACAATCATATAGCTATTTTTATTTTTTCTCAATGAATTGTGCTAACTGGAACAATTCAGTCCAGTGCAGAGAGCCAGCGCAAGGTCTCAACACCATTTAGTCCTCCAAATGCATTTCAAGAGGGACTGAAATGATATACTCACCCTGTACAGGCTTTCTATGTGAGCAAAGATTTTTTAATACATAGATATATATAAAATGCTCTATTTTTCTTGATGTAATGACACTTTCCAGAAGCTTTTGCCAGCTCAGGCAATAGTCTTTAAAACTAGATCAGAGTTCTATGTCAAGCTATGGAAGTAAGATACTGAATTGCAGAATAAAGTATCTTTCTTGAAAAGATCTTGTACCTATTGTCATTCATTGTGGGGTTTTTCCAACTGGCTCCTTTCCAAGCATGTTATAGGCCCGTCAGCTAATCTCAGATATTATGGTACAGCATATGGTGTACATTTCAGAGAAGAAACTACAGTGCATGACTGTACCATGGGAGGGTCAGAACTGCACTTCAATATATTCATGGATGCAGGCAGAACTTACTTTGTCAGACTAAATTGTTTCTGGCTACAAGCATGATGCCTTGGTTGGTGTGGCTCACCTTGTATGTTAGTTTGTTTCCCTACACAAAAGCTGAGTAGCATCAAACCCACCTCGTCATGTTCAGAAGCCAATGTTCCTTGGAGGAATTGAGAGAGCTGTTACTTTTTAATAGAAATAATTCTAACAAAAATTCTCATAAACATGCAGTCTAAGAAAAGAGAACTGTGGATGGTTATACTCATAAATAAACTACAGCATGGTCTACTGTGCCCTGCCTACATTGTCTATTAAGATCTATAGTTCTACCTTTTTCTAATGTATGTCTCTGAGCATTAGTATTTGGGCTTAGAGGAATAGAGCTATTCTGTTTTCTGTCCCCAAAATCCTCAAGTTAGTCAACCAGCCTTTTCAAACACTCAGCAGTAATACAACGAACATATTTCATGTAGGGGAAGATATTCAAAGACTTTTGTAACATTTCAAAATCCAGTGAGGTTAAATTGCAATCAGTCAGGCTATCGTTTGCTCTTGCAAGGAAGATGACTGAAAAGGAAATTGTTAATTGGAAGGAAGCAGGTGCATTGTAAAAGATGCAACTACTCCATAGTGTAAGTGTAGCCCATAGACATTGACCCTCGAAGAGATATCAAGAGGACATAAATTGCCTCATCATGGGTTATTTTGTTACTAAAGCATTGCAGGCATAATCATCTGCATGGGCTTGGTTTAGAAATGCTTACTTGCTATAAAAAAGAGGCTAACTTTGAACCTGGGCACTGAACTCTGATTTTCTGCTGTTTAAGAGTCCAAAAGTTAGAAAAAATTATCTTACCACTACCGGAAATATATGACTTCAGTATGCTTAGGAAACAAAACAGTGTCAGATGCTATTTAATAGCTGCCAGACACTGTCCAAAGAGTCTTGGGACCAATATGTAACAACAAAACAAAAAACAGCCTAAAGAAGAGTTAAACTTCACTGCTCTTAAACACTCTTTGCAGACTCCCTTAAAAAATTAAAAATATAAATCTGAAAACAAAGTCATGTGAAAGGTTGAACAAAATGATCTTTCCAGGTCCCTTCCAACCTGGACTTTTCTGTGATCCTGGGACTGGAATCCTGGATTCAGAAGGGAAAGCTGAGTCAAAACCAAATAGATATTCATAATGAGTATGGGAAATTAAATGTTCACGCTAAGGTGGGACATTCTGTTTCAACTGTTGATGATCTTGAAGGATAGTGCTTCTCTTACATTTTTTTGCTTAGTTTACTAAATCTTGTTATTTCATCTTAGAAGATTTCAGCAGACTGCCATGTGGGCTGCATGTGACTGAAGATGCCATCTCTCATGGCTTTTGTATAGACAACTGTGTTCATGTGGCACTGGCAATGCAAGATGCATGCATTGTTACTGACACAGCCAACAGTGAGAAGTACTGGAAATGGTGAAAGTCCTCAAATTCTTCCCACAGGGAATTTCCAAGATGAAGCCTAAACGAAGTGGAAATGCTGACCAAAGGGTGCCCCAGCTAAGTTTCAATTCAATTTCTTCCATCCAAGGACAGAGTGGGCATGCTCTCCACAAATACATCACAAATACAAGAAAAAATACAGTAATCCAGAGAAGCAAAGCAAAGAGGGAGAACATGGAGAACTAGACTCCTGTTTTGTAATGTTCAGGAGTATTCTATACCCGTTACTGTTAATACAGTTTCAGATTCTGATCTGGGTCCATATCTGGTACATATCCACTGCCCATATGTGCAAAGAGAAAAACTGAACAATCTCCTTCATAAAAATTACCCATTTAGGGAATAACAGGTACCTACACTATTTTTGTATGAAATTTCACACTGGGGCTTCACATGAAAAATGGGAGCATTTGCAGAAAGGGACAATTAAGCGAGTATTTGTCTACGGCACAGGAGAAAAGTACCACCATTTCATTGGTTTGGCAGATTGCCAAGAATAGTATACTGTGAAAGCATTCACCTTTATGACCATCTTCATAATTCTGATATCAAGTGACAGTGTGCTGTATGTAGGTCACTGAAAAATATCAGAGCTAATATTAATCAAAGCCAAGATTGACCAAGCCCTTTGTAGAACCTCTCAGCTAAGTTGTTCACTTACCACTGTCTCTGTCCTACCAGAACCTATGACGCTATTACACTTTATTCCTTTCTTTGTCAAATCAGGATTCAGTTCTGAAAATATTCTCAACTAGACAACCACACCGTCTGTAAAGCTGTACCCTGGATTATTTCCAGTTTCAGTCTGGATTTGTAGATTCATTCTTCTGCCTTTGATTTTCCTTGACCTGAACTGCTTACCAAAACCCTCACCTAAACTTTGAATATTTCAGTGAAGTGGCACATAAATTTGAGACAGTTCTCTCTGGGTTTTATTTTTATGAACTAAAATCCAGAACAAAAAAAAAAGTGGCAGAACTGGTCCCTAGTTTTTACCTATCCTTCCACAGTGTAAATCCTCTGTATCCCAAATCCAAGCTCATGCTTTTATAGTTAAGATCAGGGTAAAGTAGAAAAATCTTTGTTGAAAAATAAACACTTGAAAACTTTTAAAGGAAAATGGTTACTGTTATGCAACAGAAGCATGGCGTTTTCAAGGAATGCCTGTCATGTTTTGAATATCTCTTCATGAGCTCAAACAATAAATATTAATAATTCAGAATGAAACAAAGCAGGGACAATTTTTTTCTGCAATAACAATCCCTTTACATGTTTAGGTTTTGTACTCAGGACAGTTATCACTCAAATAATTTCAGAACTCACTGACGATCCTTTAAAGATATCCCTCATTAATTGAAGCACTAACCAGATTACAATCCTCTTGCATGCCATAAATCCGCTGTGGGCACTCAGCTCTCTCCAGTAACATTTTGACCAGTTCTCGTGAGTGGTTCATGTGAAGCTCAGTGTTGTCAGCTGAAAGAACGCGTAAAACTTCCATCAGATAGCCTCGGCTGGGAGCATAGCTGCCATCCTGCCCATGCTTTTCCCCAGGCTGTCCTTCAGCAATGATCACGCTGAATATGAAAGCAGAACATACCACTCCAAGAGCTGGATGCTTGGTCAGAAAACACATCTCCTCTTCCTGCAGTGAATGTCGGACTGTTGCTTGCACTTCACAGCTTAAACTTGAAACCTGAGGAATCTGAATGGTAAAGGGGAAAAAACCCCAACCTTTTAATTAGTGTGAATGCAATATGTTTGAAAGGATTTATTAATTGGTCGGCTAAGCTGATTTGCAGTGACAAGCTGTTTTTGAACAACAGGGAGCCTGTGAGGGCTTTACAGTCCAGAACAGCAGGAAACTAAGACAACCATGGCCTTAAAACTTCTGCTGAATTACCAATAAGAGGTTGACTCAAAGCACTCTTCCCTCCTCATAAAAGTATATGGTTTCATGTTAGTGTTACATTATTGCATTCACTAATAGGCCTCTTCAGGAAGAGCAGGAAAATACCATAGCTTTCACTTTCATTCTATTATGAAAAAGGATTTTAGTGGCAAGAATAGCTGTAAATAAATATTACTAGTCTAATTCTGATGTGAATATGCAGTAATTATGTTATACAGTAATGATATAGAGCAGGTTTTGTTGTCAAAACACTTTATCAATGTTATGGAACTCCAGCTATACAACACAAAATAAGAATGAACAGGATGTACTTAAAAATTAGTGATATTTATGACCAGACTAAAGAGTTACAAAACTGAGGTCATAATTTCATTATAGAACTCAGTGCATAAACAAGACAAACACAGCAGAAACAAGTTTAGCTGTTAACTCTAAATGAAAAAGACATTTTGTTCTGTAAATCTGTCTTGTCATTATGCTTCCTAATATACCATTGCCTCTGCTTTAACAATAATCTATCTCACTATCAAAGCACAAGAAACATAATATCGAGTTTCACTTCTGTTTTCCACAAAGACGTTTTCATTTTATTGATGGGCTGATGCTGGCAGTAACATATATTTTCAGATGATAATGCACATACGTTAAACAGCCACAGACACATTCAGCTTATTTTAACTGCAAGATGATGTGTGCACGCCTGATTTTAAAGGAAACTGTGCTAACAAACTATTTAAAATGGAAATAGAACTGCTGAAGTGAAACTGTCATTCATTCAGATAAACGTTAGTATGTCTTTAGATGTTAGGAAATCTTTTGGTGTTTAAATATATTTTATAGTTAGCAGTTAGGAATATGAATCACTGTTACGAGGATGCACTTATTTCTAAACATTATTTTCTTACCTCATGAAGGGAAAAAGAATGCTTGTGTATCTAGCTTTGTGGCCTTCTGAATCCTCAGAAGTATTTAGCTGCTGGAAGTCCAATGTTTTTAAAATTCTTTGATGGTGCTCTGGAAGCTGGAGAGGATTAGTTTATTGCTGCCTTGAAAAGTTTTCAGTTGCTATGGAGAGAGCTGCTTTTAAGGTAACAATGGAGGTGGACAGGAATTAGTACATGTTCTTCTTGGCAAGTTCTAAGCATCACATTATTGAATGTATTTCACATATTTTAGTAGTTATCATTTTATGTAAACAGTCTCTATTTTAGCAGTGCAGAATGTATAAAATCTAATGAAGAATGTATTTCATTGAGATGGATAACACATGCAAGCACTCTAACTGTTCTCTACATTATTACATTATCAGATCAATTTTACAACAAACCTGAGTTTCTTTTTTTCATTACAATATTACTTCTTTTTGCAAATACGAGAACAGAAGAGAAGTATAAATCATTTAAAGAACCTCCACAGAAAAATGGTATTTTTCTTTGGGAAACACTGGCCACAGATCACAGGTTCTTTCATCCCCACTTACTCGGTACCACATTTGCACCAATTAAAAAAGCTGGAATAGCTCAGACTGCAGTGAAAAAATATTTCTTTCACCCACTCAGATTTTCCAGAGGGATGCTGTTACAAAGTCGACATTTGCATCACCATGCCATTACAATATTATTGCACGGGAAGTTAGGGAAAACTGTCGTGACCGACGGATTTCCACAGTGACAGGTACACCAGTCATATCATTCTCCCACCTTCCAAACCTTCAGTGCAGTAAAGAAGAATCAGCATCTCAGTTGGCTCAACAAATCTTGTGAAGCAGTCAGCCTGCAGTAAAAGAAACATCGTAATTCTCTTCAGATTGCCAAAAAATCCTGGTTTCTAAAATGCTGGAGATGTTTCCTACAAGGTGAGCTCAAAGGGAACAGCCTTGTTTTAGTAAGGCTGAGAAGTGACAACTGATACTAACTATAAAAAAAACCTGACAACATCAGCTTGAGGGAAGTGCAAAATGTAAACAAATGTTCTCAGAAATACAAAGTACAAGCACATGGAAGTATGTACAAACTCTGGTGTGATTAAGACTGAGTACTGTAAAAATCAGTCTCATTATTAGATACTCAAGCACAAGAAAACATCTCGGATTTGTATCGTTATCTTTTATTTTACTTCATAAATTACAAAAGATATTTATCAAATTAACATGGCCAAATATGCAACTCTGTGCTATCAAGAATTACAGAAATATCAAAAATTTATTTGTACATGAATGATTGGAAAGCAGAAGCACATGATAATATGCATCTCCTCTAGCTTTTATATAATTTGCTCTTTGAAACAAAACTAACTACATCCAGATTCGTTCTACTAATAAAAATAATTCCTCAGATAATGAGGGATTACTTCCCAGTATTTAATTACAGGAATTGCTCAATCTCCAAAAAAAACATAGACTAGGTTTACCTGTATATAATTGGGGTGAATTTTTTAATTGAGAACACATTTGATGTTTTACAACTATTGAAAGCTGTTGAGAGATTTAGATAATAATACTGGCTATATCTTAAATTAACATTTATATTAGAGAGTGATGGTAAAAAAAGGAAAAAGTAACAAATAATCATTGGTACAGGGCATTATGGCTGATTTTAAAGGGGACTTCACTTTCCTTTTTGAGACTAAGTGTTGCAAACTTCTGCTGGATTGTAAATGAGTTTCTTGGTGGCAAAATCACTGATGGTGACTCAAGCCTCAATCTCTGCTTTAATCCTGACATTGAAACACTTGTGCTTTCAGTCATGCCACTGTCACCAAAGAATTTGTCTGTCTACATAGTACTTGGATTACTACTTTTGAAGCAATTGGCAACATCAATTGTAGTAGCACTATTCCCCTACTACCTACCCATCCTGATGTGGTGCCAACTGATAAACTGGGAAAGTGGTAATAACAGAGCTATGTTGTATGACACCTATTAGAAGTTTGCTGAGATACAGAGACATAAAGAAATCATTGGTACAGTTTAATGTCTTAAAACCTCTCAAAGAACCCATCACTATTATTGTTGTTTCATCCATTTTAAGTTTCTTCCATTTTGGCTCAAATTTGATTGTGTGTCATCTGGCAGTTTTAATAAAGAGGAAAAAAAAGTCCATGCACAATGCTTATAATCCAGTGACTCTCTGTTTACTGTAGAATGAGAGTATGCATGGAAGGAAGAGCCCTCAGAGGAACTGTAGAACTGGGGTAACTCCAACTGAAGTAGCTTACCATTCTAACATGACAACAGACTGTATATAGCAACAGCAGAGGCATGATGAACTTCCTGATTAAATAAGCAGATGAAACTATTTTTGTTATTTCATTCTACATTTAGTTAAGAGCCTTGGCACGATCAAACATGGATCTGAGTTCAAAAATTTGCAGAGATAGTCAATCATTTTTAATCAGTCTCAACAGTTGCTATGGAGGGATACTTGCAAGAGAGTAACTGATGACAGGCATAGGTACACATCCCAGGAAAATAAGTAACAAACAGAAGAAATATTTTTTAAAAGAGTGGTAAAAATGGGAACTTCTCAAAACTCTTATTTTCATTTCATGATTGGATTCATCATCTCAGACAACTGCATATTGAAGTCTCTCCACAAACGAACGCAATCTTTTATGACTTTGAAAGCTCATATAGCAATACACAAACTTCCACTCTTAGTGAATAGAAGGGAAGGCAATTTCCCAATGGCAGAACCAGATACAGAAGATGATAAGCACATGCAGCAAGCCCTCTTTGGTTACAGGATTTTTATTTATTCATTTGGTTTTAATTTTAAGTGAACCAGTAAGACATTGCATCTTATCCTTTTGTTCCTCCTACCCACACACCTGCTGTGAGAACAAAAGCAACTTGCCCATTCACAAATGCCATGAATAACTGTACTCTGCAATTTACTCGTTTTCAAGGCAGTGAATAAATTATGTAGGAACAGGAAAACTCTTTAGAGAAGGCACTCTGAGATGACAAGGACATTCCAACAAGCTCTACCATCCTGACAAATGGCTTAATTTTATTTGTACAGCAGAAAGGGAGAGGATGCAGGCATTATTTTAGGAAGAACCCTGCTGAACTTCACAGATTACTGCGAAATGCAGCTGTATAACTCTTATTCCTTACTGTATAACTTGTTGGGATGGACTAAGCAAACGCATTTTTTGCCCTTCTACTAATCGCAGCAATTACAGCAAATAGAAGAGAATCCTGTTGTACTGCAGATTTCCTCCATGTTATAATGTGATGTGTGCACATGACTATAATTACAGCCATAGGCAGCATATCGACATATGAAAGGACTACATTTTGCATGTAATTTGTGTAGAATTTCCATATATAAAGCTACTTTGCCAATGAATTAATGTCAGATTGCTGTAATAAAAAATGTCAGTGCCTTAAATTTACCACAGTCTACTCAGCTTCTTTGGCCTCACATGTCAATCCTAATGATATCACACATATTAAGATTGCCAATGAATTAAAATAAATTAATGCTGCAGAAATTATCTGAGTTACATATATTAACATAGAGTTATATATGCTAGTATATGACTCTGGAACAAGCCTTGTATTAGTTCAGGATTGTGAAATTCACCTGTTTGTCAGCAAAAATTGCCTAAGAAGACCTGGAAGTCTAGTTACATTAAAACAGAATAGAAAGAACTCAACAAATTGCTTCCACTCTAGGCAAGCAAAGCCTTTTATGTGTTGAGAAATGTACCTTCAGAAGTGCCTTCTCACATATTACAGAATTAATCTGTGACATGTAATGTCCTAAGATATTCCTGGCATGCAAGCTTATATGGGTTAACAGAAAGTGTTCCTTTATATGGAAAGTGGGATCTAAAACCTCATTATTTTCCAGTTTTACTACAGACTTCTCCCTCACACAACCATTCCATTGCTGTCTGTGTTTCAAAAAAAAAACAACAAAAAAACCCCAAAAAGCCCCTGGGATGTAGGGGTAACCATCAAGGCTATTCAATAGTAACATTAATTATAATCAAGAACTTAAGTCACAGGAGATATGAGTATCTTGCGCAAGGAAAAGAGGGGGCTTCAGAAGGATTTATACAATGTTGCTCATTTTTAAGTTAAAAAACATATGGGGGAAAAATTCTCTTGTGTTCATTCTTAGGAACTTCAGCAGCTTAACTTTACTGAAGGTATCTAAACATTCAAGTATAGCTACTAGGACGTCAAGTCAGCTTCAAATACTTACACTAAATAGATGCAGAAATCAGTCACTAAGCTTTTAACTTCCTATTGTTTGGTTACGTCTTGGAGCATTGTCAGACTCTATTTTGTATATTGTTTGTTTCTGCTCCTTTAGGCTTCCAAAGACACTGGGCTCAAAAAATGTGACCTGATTTCACTAATGTCTCACCCAGTCCAAAGCATTTACAGTCCAATTACATATGCTAAACTATACATTTAGATATCCCAAATGAAATATTAAGTAGTGTTACAGCATAGAACACCAAGTAATATCAAGAGGACACACTGTTCATCATGCTCAGTGTTGGCCATGGAATTCTTTGTATCATTAGTTCCTAGAACAGAATTGCTGTATTATAATAATAGTTCAGTAAATTTAGTGTATTTGCCATTGATTGTGTGGTTTGTGCTTAGTTGTGGAAGAGAAAAGTGGGTTCAGTGTATATTCTACTAAGAAATGGCAGAATAACTCAGTGTACTGATGTGAGATACTGGTATTTTCAATGGTTTCCTCTCCTGTAACTAAATATTCAAAGCAGTTTATGAAGTGTATAGGAGATCTTCTCATGATGGGCAGCAACAGCGCTCATCTAGAGAAGCAGTTTATTATGTCTGCATGTTCTCTGTACACAAATGCATATACAAGGAATATGAAACAAATCCAAAGAATATGAAAGAACAATAAAAATCCTAGGTCTAATTCAGTAAGATTGTTCTTATTGGAAAGAGGAAAAAAGTTCACTTACTGAATTCACCTGATGAGTACGTGTGCTTAGAACCATAATCATTATTCACAATGAAGTATCTTTACAATATGATTAGGATTTTCACATCTTTTCCCAAAATATTTTGCTATGTGCATGTAAATATTTCATTTGCCCTTTTTATGACTGCACAGTCTGGATGAGAGATGCATACAGTTCTTAACCCTCCATTATTTCTACTCCAGAGTAGAAATTCTTGTTATTACCCTGTAATATGTGCTTATTATGTACTATTATGTTTCACATCATATCTAAAACTCCAAGTCTCTTAATTCTTTCTGAAAGAAAACCTTAATATCCCCTGTAGCCTCCTGACCCAATGTCATAAGCAAACTTTATGCCAAAAAAAAAATAAATAAGAAAGTATAAGAAAAGGCTAAAGATTTGAGTCTTGGAAGATCTGTCTAGCAACATCATGCCAGGTCAATCAATCCCTTTTCAAAGCAACCTACAACCTTCTAGATTTTTACCCACCGTCAATTTTTCCACCTCCTTCAGTTTAATAAGTAATTTCCCAGTTGGTCTCACACCAAATAGTTATACACAACTGTTATAGTGAAGTACTGACATTTCTGACCTACTGAATCTGCTTTATTCAGAAGATCAGTAATTTAAAAACAAACAAGCAAAGAAACAATTTACCTTCCTAGTAGTTTATTAATTAGCTCCTCTTTGGCAACTTTTGAATGAAAACAATGGCTTATATTTACCTATAAACAGTTATTTTCATATAAGTATAAATTAATAAAATACAGATTAGTCCTTTCTTGTTACGTAGGTGCACTGAAAAAAGAACAATATTTAAAATATTGAAATACTGAATGTTGAAAATATGCAAAGTATTGAAAATAAAACCAATATAGATGTAGATTACAAGAAAAGCTTTAGTCTAACATGCAATGATACTGCATCAAAACACTTGGCAGTAGAAACACTTTCTCAGATTTTTTTCAATCTCTTATTGTACTCAGACTATTTCTAGGTAAGTAAATACTTGTATTTGTTCTGGCAAATTCATCTGGAAGGTACTAAAAATATATACATAATCAGCCAAGTCTGAAATTGAAGTTTGCTCCTAATCCAAAACAAAGTCAGAAAGCAAATAGGGTAATTATAAAGAGATAGTTTAACTCTTAATTCCTACTAGACTTTTTTCTTAAGAACTGAAAAAGCTGTTAATATAATGTCCTTCAACTTTTAAAGTTAACAGCACTAACATAACTAGCTCTCCATCCCATTCTCAAATGTCTTTTCTGGTTTCTACTTGTTTTATCTAAGTTATATACAGTACTCACTGACTTTACTTGGTCAAATTATATAGATGGTATCAGTTAATATCAAGCAAATACCATGGAGGATTGTGAGTTGGAAAGCAGATTTCAAGCATGGACCTTGGACTCCTCCTTTGTTAATCCTCTGAAAAAACTTAGCTCATTACCTGTACACTTCTACCATCTCTAAAAAGCCAGTGAAGCCACAGTACAGTATTTTTCATTAAGGTTATTCTTATATCACAAACATTAATGAGGAGCTCACTTCACTTACTAGTGAAGACACATGGAGGGTTCCTAGAAATGATGACAATGAGTAGCAATAAACAAATAAATATTGATAATACAGATACATTTTTGAACTAATGCAGAATGCTGAGTTTCACAGGCTGAAGCCTGTCTCTGTCAGGCACCAGAAGAGAACTTTCTCTACAGCAGCTGGTACTGGGACAGGTATCACACCACTGGGTCTTGAATTTCATCATGTGTGGAAAGCCTTATAATACTCAGTTGCAAATGATTAAGGACAAGTCTTTAAAACAACATCAGTCATTGCGATGTTGACTGGTACTTCAAGCTTGAATTACTGATTTTGTACTGTTATCACTCAGACAATCTATGGCTAATCAGTACCTGCAATCTCCCACACACTGTTCCAGGAACTTCTTGTCTGAATTTTCTTTATGCCTCCTGTATAGGAAATAGTAATAGTCTGTATGAATGTTGTCTTTTCATCAAGATTGCAATTGACGATTTAAAGTAAGTAATTCTTCCAATTTTTAAACACATGTGCTTACAAACTACTAGTTTACCTTGAAGATGCTCCATGATTTATAATTTCCACTTTCCACTTGCTGAAAACTGCGCTTTGAAAATATGTTTTACTGACAATAGTGTGTCTTTTAGAAAACTAAGATAAGCTAGAAGTTTCCTTCATAAACTTCCAATTAGAAATTACTTTCTTCTTAGCTTTGCATATATAACTTCTACTCAGTTACATGGAAGGAATTCAACTCACGTCTGCAGTTCACAGTTTCTAAGGACAGAAGGGATCTTTTAGGATCATTACACAGTTTTGCATTAAAGGAGAAGAAAAAACTACCCAGGAATTTCTGAAATAAACCCATTGTGTGCTTGCATTCTAAGATATATTTCTATACAAAACACAGTCCATATCAAAAGATTCTTTCGAGGATCTAATTCATTATCAAGAAAGTTGCTTTAGAGCTTTGTTACCCTCACCTTTAACATGTATGTATCTTACTTCCAGTGTGGATTTCTTCAGCTTCAGTTACTATATTTTTTTCACTTCAGCATGAGTAAAACACCCAATACAGCAGAAAAGCTGTTACAAACATAAGCATGTGCTGGCCATTATCATTATGTAGCAACCTTTTCTTGGATAAAATAAGGATCTCATAATGACATATTTCTAAGGTGTTCCCTGACTGACAGCTTTTTTCTGAATATAATCACAACTTTTCCACGTCTAATTAGAACAGCAGTTTTACACATCATTCCAGTGATGGTTTACACTGAGATCATATATAAAGAAAACAATTTCCTACTTAGTACATATCAGACTTTCTATCCAAAACTGTGTTCACCATCTCTCACACAGTACTACAGCAGGCACTCATTTTCAGCCAATTATTCACTACATTGTCAGGTCAGTGTTGCAGGGCATCAGCTCTCATCTTGTCAGTTGTAACCACAACTTTTTTGTTGTGTTTTGGTTTTTTTTAGTTTGGAAGCCTTCCTTAGATTGCTAAAATTCTCACTGTTCAATGAATGCCTGCTATGGAGCACAATTTTTCCATGGAAAAATTTTTTTCCATTTTTTCCATTTCTGCTTCTGGAAATTCTACATTCTCTATGAGTTTTGGCCTTAGTAGTGTCTTTTTTCTTTTTTTTCCTTTTTTTTTTTAATTTTTTTTTTTTTATTCCTGAGATAAATGTTGAATGGCATTTATCAAAAAGGCTATTCTAATTTAAGGTGACAACTTGCTTTCAAGTCCTTATATATTCATTACCTTGCCATTCATGATTCATTTAATTGAATTAATATGGATACCACAAAGTAATTTTTTTTTTAAATTGCAGCTATTCAGGAGTCAGGTGAAAGCTTCATGGAAGCCTAGGCTTCTGCACTGTTACCACTGGCAGACAAGTTTATAGTTTTTATGAAAAACCTACCGCAGTTGTTTTGTCCAGATCTGTTTACCATATAATCATAGTATTAACTATGCTACCATCTTTTAACTCTTCACTGTCTGCTTTCTACAGTGCCTTTCCCTACTGTTGTCTAGCATTAATGTCTGGTGAAATGGCCTATAGATACCCAGTCATCCTGTTTATCCTTTTCAAAATATTGGAACAATTTCAGCTTTTCTTCTATTCTGTGCAATTGCACCATGTTCCAAGATGTGGTTTTTTAAAAAACAAACACTAATGGTTCACAAGGCTCTGTGACTAAAACTTCTGGCAAAGTATCTGCTGTCCTGTCTGGCAGATGTAAAAACATTTAACTGAAATAATTATTTGGTTATGACAGAATAGAAAGTATCTTCGTATCACAATAAGGCAGTATGTGCCCTGTTTTTTTCCAAAGCTAGCACATTAGTACTGTGGCATGAACTTACACATACATACACTTTTAAACAGTCTTATCTAGACTTTGCAACAGGGCTAGAATTTACTTTGATTCTGATACACCTTTTGATAGTTATTACTGAGCACTCTGGTTTCATACTGACTACTTGGTTTTCATGTATTATTAAATCTTTCTTTGACCTTAAACTTAGTATCTAATAGCCTTTTTTCTTTAATATTTGTGGGTTTATGTATTCTTTTTTTCCTAAATGTTGGCTGTTTACTTGTTCTTATTGCTATCAGCACTTTTTTTTCCTTGTTATTTTATACATTCTTTGAGGGTCTATTTATATTGGTCTACATGGAAGTACAAGTGGAAGATGAGGACACACAGTACAAATTAGGGGTCAACAGTATAGAAAGAACTGAAGGTTTTAGTGTCTCCTTCACTCATCATGTCTCATCTGCACAGATGAGGACAAGAAAAAAATCTGTAATGAAAATAGATGAAAAAAAAAGAGTGAAATTCTATTTATGAGGCAAATTCTTATTAGCTCCAATACCAGTAACTACACAGGTAGTCTTGAATTGCAATCCGTGCCAACCCTCTGCTGAGCAACTGTTTGTACTTTTGTTTAGCAGCTGAGCAAGCTCTCATGCATGCTGGGGATTTATACTGAAGTGCTCAATGTGAGTAGCTTGAGGCAGAAATTTTCTGGAACTGAGGGTCTGCTACAAGCAAATGGTCTGATTAGTATGATAGTAATTAAGCCTACTGCAGCTCTGCTCTTGCTGCAGTTCTTGCTTCTGTGCTGCTTTCTACACACTTGGAAATAGATTTTGAGACATGCAAGAACGTTTATCCTAATCCCCCTTTTCCCCACTGCCCTTTTTAAACACCCAAACACACACACATACGTGTGAGTGCGAGGGAGTTTGGAAAATCATCAACATAATCTTAGTTTTCACAGTTTACTTAGATGAAGTTAAAGTATTTATTAACAATTAGATACACTTGCTTACACTTAACAACATAGAATCTGCAGCCCAGTGTAAGGTTCAAAGTAGCCAAGTAGAACAAGTCAATGGCTGGCACTCATAAACTTGAAAAAGAAAGCCTAAGTGGATTAGTATGCAGAGCGTTAGTGCATTGAGGTAATTTTTTTCTTAACTCTCTACAAGGAGGATTGTGAGGCTTATTTAACCAGAACTTTATTTCAAAAGTTCTTTTTTGCAGAAATCTTGAAAAGAACTGAAGAGGAAGCAGAGGCAAATTTATATGAGAGGAATAAAACTAAGAACTACATATCACCAGTTAAATCCCTCTCTGTCTCTGTATGAATTTTTTGACTCCTTCCACCCCAGTAAGTCTTTAACAACTTCGTCCCTTTCAAATATATTTGACAGAGGAGCAAAAATCTCAGGACCTTTAATTCTGGCAAGTTCTGTGCAAAACAAGGGCTAGAAGGACCATTCTACCAGTGTCTACATGCAGTAAAGCTGCAGACATAAGCCTCAGCTATAGACATGACAGAAACTGTAAGAGAACTGTTACAAATGTCATAAACCATCTTATTCAAAACAAAGAATCCAAAGGAAAGATGTAAAGCCACTGGATTCAATCAGTCTTAGTTACATCTGCAACTTGTTTAATTTATAAAGGCTTTCCAATAATTTTTATACTCATGAAAAAGAATTCAGTGATTGAGAGGCAGTATAACAAGATATTGACCACTAGAATGTAATGAAGCAATCTCTAATAAAATGCATCTGTGGAACTAGCAATTTATGACCTCAGGAAAAAAAATATGTCCATTTGCTAATTCAGAGCCAGATTTTATTTCATTTGTTCAAAGAGAAGAACAAAGTTAATAGGGTAGGAGATTTAGTGACCTTTCTATGAAGCGAAAACCACAGTAAAATTCTAGCCCTGAATTTGGAAACTACATATGAGAATAATTTTCTCTTATTAGCGAAAATAAATGCTGACACAAAGATCATCAAGAGCACCGAAATGAAGGATTTAACACTGGGCTTGTTGAATAGTTTTTATTTTTACTGTCTGAGCTCCATTATACTGAAGTTGATAAAAGCAGAGATAGTGTAACCATCCAGTCGCTATGCCATGTTACCACTGCTGCCCTCTGCTGCGTGGAACAGTTGCCAAGTGTTTGCATTTCATACTAAACTGGGGAATGATTAGTTTTCGTGAGAGAGATTCCAGATTGCTTCTGTTTATGCCTTTAACTTTCACTGAAGTGTATTTGGCAATACAAGAATGTGAAGTTTTCAGTATCACTTAAAATTATCAAAGTAAATAAATGCTTATCAAAGATGGTGTATGATATAAAGAAGAAATGTATTCTCAAATTTGTTCTGTAAAGTAGAATGACTTGCTTCAAGAGATATTTTGACTCAGTTAAACATGATCTTTAAGGTCCATTCCAACCCTGACAATTACTCTATGATTCTATGCTGCAATATCCATGGCATTAACATTAATGTCTTGTTAAATGTCATCTATTAATGAACATTATAAATGAGGAGGCAGTAAGAATTTATACCCTTCTCTCAGTACAGTGTGTCTCAAGCATTTATCTTTCACTCTTTTTAAAAAAAAAAAAATCTATCTACCCTAAAGTCCGTCCATCCATCCATTTACCCACCCATCCATCCCAGGAGAAACTGCTGTTCTTACATGCCATATTCCCAACAAAAATGAACCTGTTATCTGGGAAGATGTAACTTGCACTGCAGGATAGCACAATTACAATTACATTATTGTGAGGTAATAATTTGCAAGCACACCCTCAAATGGGTACACCTCAAACTATCCAGGCATTTAGCAAATGCAAGGTATAGGCAACTATGTGATGCTTGTCACAGAATCTTAACAATAAACAAAACATGGAACATTTTTTGATTTTCCAGCACAAATCTTACCTTAGGCTCACCAGTAATTCAGCCATAATTCAAAAATATGAGATTTTCTTTTTTATTCCCATGGATTTTCTGAAGGTTTCATGATTTTGTTGAAAACCCTTCAAAAGTCCATGGATCTTGTTAATTTTACATTGTCTAATAAAGCTCAATATCTCTCATTACTTTTTGAGTGGAATAAGCATCAAACTGCAATGTAAGCCTTATAAAGAGAAGGATGGGGACTGAAATGAAAGGAATAACCCAAAAGATAGCCAGAGCAGACAACTATAAGGGCTAAGAAAAGCTCCGCTGCACTCTAAGCAATGTTTTACCTAGCACAGGATCCTGTCACAACAACAGAAAATGCTATTTAGACAGCGCATGTAAGCCTGACACTGTCTGTGGTCTGTCCCACTCACACTCCCAGCACATGTAGTCATTAGAATTAGCTGTTAGAGGGTACACCATGACTGCTGCATTTAGTATATGCTTATAAACCTGCTTTCCACATATTTAGCTAATCCCTCTGTCTGCTTAAAAAATTCAGAAATTCACGACCCACTAAGTACAAAAGTATTTTCTTTCATCCCTTTTAAGTCAATCTCCTATTGATTTCAATTAGCGTCCTGTAAAATTTGATCAGTAACAGTTCTATATCCATTTTATCCAAAATCTTAATGATTTTGTAACCATCACCAATATATCTCACTGGCTTTCTCTAGTCCAGATTTCAGCATTTTCCTTCTAGTTTCTCTCTCATCAGACAGCTACTCCATCCTTAAACACTTTTACTTGCCTCTGTACCCATTCAAACCCCACGTCCCTCCCTCTTCAAACAATACTCAAGATGTTAGCATTACACCACACACCTGCATAGCTGAAGCTGGATGTGTCTAAGCGGGGCTTTTTAGAAGAACCTTTTCTTTTCCTCATGTATTTCTGAGCAAGTGCTGGCAGCAGGCACTTTAGTTAGCTACCTTAATGTAACAATGCTCCTGGAATTATTCTGTTGTTTTGTAGGTCACCTTAACTTTGGTATTGATGCACTGAAGCAATAATGTGCAACAGTTTTCACCCTTCTTCCATATGTTCTGTAAGGTGCTTGCCTCCAAAAATCAACACAAGGAAAATGTGTTCTGAGGTGGGGGTGTGGTAGATAAATACAGCATGACATACACTAAAGTTTATGACTAGTGAAGCTGAGGGTAGGAAAAAAACATACCTTCATTTCCGACTCCTGTTCCGCAGCATGTTCATTGCAATCATAGGTTAAAAGGAGATGCCTCTTGCTGCTGACATGAGAGTAAACTCTAAATATGGATTCACCTGGATACTAGTTAGGCATTTTCAAGGAATTTACTTAAACTACAAAAATGTTGCTTGTATTTGCCACAAGTTGTAGATGAATAAGGTATCCTGTGTGCCTGAAGAAAATCTTCTTTCTAGCCATTTTCTTAGTGTCTTAGGGAACGTTCACTGTGAGCCATTATTAATTTCATGCAAAGACAGAGTTGGTTTTCCTTTCTGTTGAGTATACCCCAGGAAAATTGCCAGAATGCTTTTAGTGAAAATAATTATTTCCAATCCAGGCATTTTCTACAGAAATTCATTCATTTTAACAAATTTAAATATGACCTCAGACTGAGTGTGACCAGATTCAGTTCTGAAGGGTAACATTTATTGTTGATGAGTGGCAAGTTCTACTTTACTCTCAGGTTTTCCTAAGGAGCAGATGCTTCCTTGAATAACTTCTCTCTTTCTGAGAATCACTTAATCCTCCCCGGTTCCTGAAATTCCTATTTTCCAAATGCTCCTTGTTAATATGTATCTAACCTGCTAAAAGCAATCCTTGGTGCACTTAAGGAAATACCTTGCTCCCAAACTGGAACCATTAAATTAAATTGCTTACTTTCAAGCTGTTTACAGAGAAGTAATTTTCCATTTAAATTGCTGTCTTTCAGGTTTGAGCTAGCTCCATATAAACACTGGATACAATCCGGTTTTGTTTTCTTCTGGCTCTTTTTTAGCAATACAATGCATTTTTGACATGTAAATCACTTGGAAACACCATTAGAATAAAAGCAAAAGAAATTAAAACAGTATATGTAGTGATTCATGGGAAGCATGAGTATATTGTCTTAATTTTTCATAGTGACTGCTTCTGGCTGTTCTGAACACACCAATAAAACAGAAACAATGTAGTGAGAGTGTTTCTATGTAAGACAGTGACACAGTACATCATTCTGACAAAGGCTTATGAAATGATCCACAAATGAGGGAGTCACTGCCCAGTGGTGTTTAGAGCTGTTACTCATTGCCTCGAGAAAACATTAAAGATGCTTTAGGTGGCTAATCTTATACTCTCCAAGCTCTCCAAGTTTGTACCTAAACAGGAACTGCCTAAACTAGGAAATACTGGACATATGTAGAGTCCAGTACTACCTTGTTCTGAATGATTCTGTTGGTTAGGGCTGCTAGGGCAGTATATGGTATGTAAAAAACCTACATGTTTAGTTTAATACAGAATCCATGTAATTTGATAAGAATGGAGCTCTTAAATCATGTTTCACAGAGGACCATACACAAAACATTAAGGATGACAAGTGCATAATAAAAAAATATTATCAAGATGAAGAATTCATTAGAGTTTTATTATGCACTATTGTACAAATATGGAAGACAGCTGCAAGACTATCACTAAAATCCACCAAGCTTTCATTTTTAATTTGCTAATTGAACCAATGAATATTCATGATCTCAAACTTGTAGCAATTCCACAGTTCATTTGTCTTTGTGATTTGCAACATTGCCATAAAAATCCTGACTTGTAGAAAATGTGAAAAAATACAGTGCAAATTTCCCTTCTTCACACATTGCCCCTCACTCCCTATGCAACTTCATGTACAACACTATACTGACGACGCTGCTCAGACTTAAACTCAAGTTCCTTTGAATAGGGTAAGCAACTGATCACAAAAGATGTTTATCATTTAGAGCTCTATGTTAACTGTACCTTCCTCTGATTCATCACAGTTGAGAGAACTGACTAGATTTTTTGCTTAAAAAGATGGCACTTGCAATTGCCCACTATTTTTCTACCACAAATACAAAACAAAGATAAAAGAGTAAAATAACTGAACATACGAAGTATTGCAATGATAACTTCGCATAATTATTGCTAAGGTTGGCAATAATTCAGATTACTTTCTTAATGGCTTATTATAATGCATTGGTGTAATGTTTAATATAAAAATCCCTTCTAATAAAAATAAAAATGTTCAACTAAATAACGAGTGATTTAATCTGTGTAATTTGAATAAAGCTTTAATTGTCTATAAGTTACGCGTCTGTCACACAAAACCTTATAGCTATTTGTTACCACAGCTTTTTAACCATGTTTGTTTTGTTTAATAATACATTGTGGGACATGTCCAAAAGATAGAATTTCTGAAACCTCTGAAGAATTTGTAACATCGTGACGAATTTCATAGACAAAGTGTTTGTGCAAGTGCAACTTACACCATTCCAAAACCAATTTAAATATAGAAAATAACTCACTAGTTGGGACTGACATTTGCTGTGCACAATCCATCAGAACAGATGTCTCAATTCCCCGAGACATTTTTTCAAGGAAAGACAGATAAAGTACACAGCTAAATACTCTCAGATTATTGCACTTGAACTCATCAATACATCTCACCTATCGTATTTCTGTAAGGCTCAAGTCCTGCTAGGCACTGTATGATGTGCAACATAGAGAACTTGACTAGAGTGAGCAGAGCCTACACAGGAGAACAAATAAATCCAGCTTACATGAGGCAAGCCTTCATTTTTAGCAGCAGTGAATTTCAAATAAATTTCTCAGGGAGCAGCTGCACAGGCTTGTTTATATGTAGGTTTCTTATTTCAGTTTTGAATGTGATATTTAAATTGGTTTTGCTAAACTTGGAAAAAAAAAGGTTAGAGTATAATTTATTGTGATCTAAAGAACTTTACATTTTTCATTTTGAACTGACTAAAAGTTGGGCTACATTTCAATGAATATGAGGGCATTTACACAGTAGACTGAACCAAGGTAATGATTGATTCAATTCTGTGTACAAACAAGGATAAAACCTGAAACTAATTATGACTGGAAATAGTCAGTGTTTCTTGACTTTTTTCATCTCCACACAGGAAAAATAAAGCAGCCAAAGAACAAGAGAGGATATTGCTACAAGGATTTTTGTTTGGTCCAAAGATGTTCTTTCTTTTGCATTTACAAAACGAAAAAAAAACCAAACCAAAAAACAAACCCAAAAAACCCAAACAAAACCAACTATAAGAAAGAAAAAAAAAGCACAACAAAAAAACCACCAAAAACCCACCAAAATAAACCTCCCTTCTCAAAAAAAGGCCCAAAAGCCAAACCAAACCCCAAAACCTGTCAATGGCTAGACAGCTCTGAATCTCTTAACAACATAAAAAAATACATACCCACAAAAATATATTCATACCAAACAGAATCCTAAAATCATGCCCTATGGGTTACTAGTATGTTCATGTACAAACTCCATTTTCTTCAGCAATTTAACAACTAGGTTCAAATTTCTTTTAAACCAAATCATGACTTGGGTTTCACAGCCATACTGTTGAGAGAACATCAGAAAACCAGCAATTATGGAATTACGGAAGTTGTCCCACAACTCGCTCTCGTTATTCCTAACCTTCTCTAGCCTCTTACAAAATTGTTTTGCTAGTGACTGCAATTATCTCCACAAGTCCAGCTGCAAATTCATTCTCCTTCAGTTTATCTACTTACTACAGCTCTAACGACTGTCACAGATCAAACTGTTGTGCAACACAGCCAATTTTAAACATTTTGTACTTTAAATACCTAACAGTGAGAAGCCTCTGTGATGTGCATAGTCCCGCTGACATGACAAATCCCCAATTCCATCTGTCCTGACCTCAAGCCTTTCCCCTATTTTTCCTATTCCTCTTTTTTCTCAAATACAACTCTTATTTCTTTTGATCCCCGCCTCCACCAAATAGTTAATTTGGGCTCTAATTTGCCCCAAAACCCAGCTGCTGTACAACTCTCCTCTTACAACAGTTCTTGCATCATCTCCTTTACGAATCACCCATCTTCCCCTTTGGGATGGTGTTAGTCTTTCGCAACCTCCCTCTACTTGCTCTTGGTTTAAGGCATAGTCTATAGATTCAAAGTGAGTATGCACAAACAGAGGAACAGGTTATAAATAAGTGGGGGTTTGTTTTAGTTTTCATAAAGACAAACACATCTGTTAGCTATTCAATAAACTGACTTTAGTTCTGCCTGCCTCAACACATGAAATCTTTTGGGATAATGCCCAGCTGAGAATTTTTTAGGCCCTGATCATTTCAGAAAAAAAGACCTTCAATCTTGGACAAGATTCAGTAAGAGACGAAATTTCCAGTGGATTTACTGTTTCTCTGAAATAGAAGGATTAGACCTTTAAAAGGGAGAAAAAAATTACCTTTTGAAGTCAGTTTCTTCTCTCTGAACATTTTTACCCGTTACTGTTAGAATGGACACTCTGGGGGGATTGTCTTGATTGAAGATCTATTGTGTAGTACTGGCAGAGCTGGGCTCAGATTAGGGGGTCCTACATTCTTACGATACAAGAGACTGGAAATCATTCTTCACTATTTTTTTTGAATTTGGAATAACTTTCCCTGTGCAAACTTCCTATCTCATCTTCTCCTTTTATAACAGATTTTTTAATTCCCAAGTGTTCAACAAAACAGTGATGTTCTTTAGAAAATTCAAAATATCATGAAATGATGCAGAATTTGGCACAGATGTCTATGAAAGCTTGATTCTGATTCTAAAAAAGGAATTTAGCTATATCTTAAGATTGCAAATTCTCCCTGAAAGGAAGTGTGCTAGACTTTTTATTATGCAATTAAGAATAAAATGTTTACTTCTTCACATAATCTTTTGATTACTTCACATGAAACCCGTATGATATGATCCTTCTTCGTAGTTTGGAAAAAAGTAACATGAAACTAGGAGTGTAATCTACTATATTTCCCATTATATAACAAGACAGTCTTTGATATAATAAAACTGTCAAATTATCTGAATTTAATAACAAATATCTGGTACCTAAAGTAAAAGCTAAAATGTAAAGTACTGAAATAAGTAACAGGAAAATATAGTCTACCTCTAACAGATGATTTGCCTCAAAATTCCCATTTTTGTCCTGAATATTTTTTGTCTGTGATAAAGTTAGTTTTGTTAATACTTATTCAAACCTGTTCAGAAAACATATTCCCGTCAAATGAAGGGATAGCACCTTAAGCAGAATTTGTTTAAACAGTTTTAGTTGTTCATGAAAAATAATAATTTCAGTATGACTCAAAATGCCCAGTAATGTTTTCAATGTAATTATTTCATCTACTTCACCAGCCTTTTTGTATTGTTTCCTTCAGTTTTCTCCTACAGCATACAGACGTTGAAGCAAGCAAGAGCCTCTTCAGAGGAGCTGAATTACACAGAGGTTCTACTTGCCTATCAGGTCTCAGATGTCAACAATCTTGACAGCTTACATCTTCTAAACATTTTCAAGAGATCAGTACAAGCTTCAGCTGGACAAAGGAGATGCATAAACTATATAAATCCAGATATTTCATTATTTTGTTTTCTTTACTACAGCATACAGGAAGTATAAAGTATTGGTTGGAGAGGAAAAACTTCACTTACAAGAAGGCTTCTCAGCTGTTTGAATTGATTTACAGCATATATGCATGTATGCATGTATATGCACATGCACTTCCACAGTGTGGCTGGAATCATTTTCAGATAAGATAATCAGCATTCAGCTTTGCTTGGAATAATTTCCAGTCACTTGTTCCTCATTGCTATATTGGTACAGTTCAGTCTGAGAATTTTTGAATGTAAAGGTACAATCATATAGATAATGGTTGAGTAGACGAGCATTTTTCATACTAGCATGTTTCAAACCAAGGCATTCTTAGGATAGTTAAAATCATACTGAACTCCAGGAACATTTTTCAATGGTGGTCACTGGCAAGATGAACACAAATTGCTTGGAAAGCCTTTCTGATTGTGCATTACATACCAACTGAAATAATTGTATAGTCATGTTAGTAACTATGAAATGTTTTTCCTAATATATGCTTTAAAGAGTAAAATGCACAAACATTTTTGGGAGGAATGAGAAGAAAAAATACTGTGAAATAATGGGTTTGTTCCAATTCCACTAGTACCTTTAGATGTAATGCTATACTTTCCACTCTATGTTATTCAGTAAGAGTAGAAAATTATTTCTGCAGCTGCTCACTGCCCTGTAACTGCAGTTACAGGGAAAACAAAGAAGTGCAGACATGGCAATTGATGTTCCTGATGATACAGACAGCTTTTAGGTATCTCTTGTTTCTACAGCAGTTGAAGGACAGCATTTGTAGTCACAAAGCTAGATATTCAGTACATTGTTTACTTCAGGAGTCCGTAAATTTATCAGTTAAAAGAAAGCTGAGGTGATTTCCTTCTGAAAAGACTGTTAATTTAGTAGGACAGCTGGCTTCCTCCTGCAAAGCCTGAGAAATGACAGAAATGACAGAAGAGCAGAAAACTGGGGAAAAAAAAATAAAAATCAACCAGCACATTACCTAATCAGAAGAAATCCATCTCTGAAAAAATGGTAAGGTGGTTGAATGGATAGTGGTTAGAAGGCTGCTATACTGAAAAGCATTATTAGTTGCCCTATCCTAGGTCTTTAAGGGTTAAGCAATCAGCATTCTAAGTATCCTTAGATTTGAAGGACAAATTAACCTGTTCTGCATTTGCAGTATGGTGCAAAGGTAAAGACAGTGCTGAAGGTTCATTACTTAGTACCAAAGGGAAGGACTGAAGGATGTTTTTAAGGTAAGTAAGAAGCAACAAAAGACCCAGAAAGGAAATCTTGAAGGAAATAGGACACCATATTTCTGAAACAAAGCTGATGCTACAAAAACAAAGCTGGGAGACTGATTAACATTTGTTTCTCTTGTTGATGGTAGTGGGAATATATGTAATCTCTTAATAAAATAATCAAGAGATATGGTCAAAGAATAGCTTGACAAGAATTGATTCAGATAAGTACCACAATCTCTGGTCTCTGATTAGAGCAGGTAATTACCATGCTGTTTTCTGGCCTTGTAATCTATGAATCACTTGTGTTATAGAAACATTTATGTGACTACAAGCAATTTGGCACAGCCCTACCTACTTGCTAATCACCTGAATCAATGGAAAAGCAGTATCTTAAAGTATCATAAAGTCAAACACTCCACATTTTTCAGAACACCAAACATACAGATTTCTACTCATGTTCTGAGCTCCTGTTAAAGCGCTGGTATGGAAGTACTCACAATAGTCTCTTAGAAAAGAGCTAGAAGCCACTCCATATGAAGTATATTTGTGGCTTTTAGTGTTACAAAAAGTGTCTTGTAATTAGTCAGTAAAATCTGTCTCCATGAATTATTTCATACAAACAGAGATCGCATTTCAGGTTTGTGATTCAAATGCAGGAAAAGCATTAAGGAAGCAAGCATGGAACTTGAGTGCATATTTTCTTCAGCAGAACACACATGGCAACGTCTTATGAAAAGCTACATTTTCTTTTCCAAAACAAAATTAAACTTTGCTATAAGCTGTCAGAATTTCTGAGTGGCAGACAAAGGAAAAGTTAGCCAAGTATTTTAGACAGTAAAAGAAACACTTTGAAGGAATCACACCAGTGGACACAGGCAAGAGAGAGAACTATGTTTTTATAGCCCTTTGAGATAAGGTATTTAATCTCTTCACGTTTCTGAAAGGACACTACACCTGCTTTTGTGAAAGCAGTGAAAACAACAGTCTGTTGCTCAGATGTCACTGTTTCCATAATCAGGGCACATTTGCAATAGCTGAGAGTCATGTACCTTTCAGAAATTTTTCAGGCAGCTGACATTTTTATTTAAAAGATAGGTCATGCAGCCATATTCAAGAACTTGAAGATTCTTTCTTTAGCTGAGTGAAGCTCATTTCAACTTTGTTACTAATAACAATAAGAATTGTAGAACATGTAGTAGTACTACAGTGGCTCACACCAGAAGTCTTCTCTCTGTACAGAGCCCAATAAGGGACTCTTAAAGAAGTGTACAAATAAGCATTCACTGAGTTTCTTCCTTGCTACATCATCCTGCTTTCTCCTAATTAAAGGTTTAGGAACCTCTTGAGGCAGAGGTCACATTTGGTTGACTGCATTCAACAGTCTCTGTGGACATGTCCTCCAGAAACATGAGAAATACTTTTTTGACAATATGCCATTCAATGGCAATCAAAAAGCTCGTGATTTTATAGGCTTCCATATTTACCCTTGTCTTATAACTGAAAGCTCCTAATGCATTTAACCTCACTGCATCCAGTAACCCCATAACAACATTGCTCATTTTGTTAACTGTGTCACTGCACATGTATTTTTAGGGTTAGTTTTCCAAAAACACATTACTTTGACATTCCTAACACTAAATTTAGTTTCCAACTTATTATTTCATAACTCAGCAGTGGACAAATCTTCTGCAGGTGTCCACAGTCAAGCTCTAATTTTGACAACCATGCATCATTATGAATAATCAGTAGAAAACATCATTAGCTCTTTCTTCCAGGTGACTCAGGAGTTTCTGTATAGCACATGACCTATATTCTCCATATGTTCATTGGGTCCTTCTAGTAGAGTTGTTAGGCCTGATTTGCCAATACAAACCCCACATTTACTCTTTTATAAACTACCATAGGTATTTCCTAATTCGTTCCTTATGACCGTTTTTATCCATCTGCCTTGGAGGAAATTAGATTAGCTGTCTTGTAGTGCTCAGGAAACACAGAGATTGTTTTACAGACTGATGTAGTATTTGTGACTTGCTATTCCTTTGGCACTGGAGCTGTTTTCAAGAACTGGTTATGTACAAGAGCAGACAGCAATTTCAAGTTCTTTTACAACAATTTCTAAATTTCTAAAGTATGTAAAACTTGAGGAGAATGTGATTCGTACCTACAGTGACCCTTACACAGCATATCACAAACAAGGCCTTGTGTTCCTGGGATGGATTAACCTCTTGTTCCTGAGTTTTTGCTCCAAAAAGCAGTGATGTAAGGGCATACATACATATGCTGTCTGCATGATAGCCCATATGATAAATAGACGTCTATGGGCAGGTAACTGAAGTATTTCCTTATTACTGTTTTCTTTATTTGAATCTGTTGTAGTCAATAGCATCATAGTGAACAGTTAAAAAAACAACAAACACCGGAAAAAAGAAATACTGTTGGCAATTACACTGATGCTCTCTGATGTGTCAAAGTCTTATTGCTTCTAAGTGCAATTCCATTTCACTTCTTGACAAATCTCTAAAGAAATAAATGTACCTCATTAAAGTCTAGAAAAAACATAAAACCCCAAAATGGCAATTTACTAGAAGACAGTAAATGGTCATTTACAGGAAGACTAGCAATTGAGTGAGCTATCTTCATCCTGACGGTAATACAAAAAAGTTAAGAATAAAAGTGGCCATATTTCTAACCCAAATTGGGCCGAGTCTGGTGTGTAAACAGATTTCTGAAACTGAGCCAAGAGAATTCCTGTCAGTTCTGTCTCACTAATGATAATAACCTAATGTTCTTTGCATTTTTGTAGACTTTTCAGTTTTAAAAGCAATTAACGAATCTTGAGAATGCTTCTTCAAGACAAATACACATTATCTCTTTATTAGTAAGGGAGCTGCTGGGGCACTCAGTTTTTGATTTGTCACATAATGAACTGATTACCAAACCCAACAGTGAATCACTCACATGTCCTCTGTTGCCAGTATTTTAAAGCCTCACCTGAATAGTGTATGTGATGGCAAATGCCCACCTGGAACAGTCAGGTGATGGTCACACAAGATCTGCAAGAAGGAAAAAAGAAACAAAATAGAAACAGGAGAATTACCAGCATTTTAGCACTTCTGCTTCACTTACAAGTCAAACATAAGAACTATAAAAAAAAACCCCCAACCTGTACATACCACATTATACTAGAAAAAGATGCAATTCTAGCTGGAGGGAGAAAAACAGGACATTATCTCATTCATCATCTAAAGAATTAATTATGAAATCTGAATCACTTCCTTCACATCTCTACTGTAATTGACTTGCTTGCCTCTCAGAGTCTTCTTGGCTATTTTGTTTGGCACACTCCTTATGCCAGCCCCTCACGGGAGAGGGGTGAGGTAAGAGAGGTAAGGCTCTGCAGCCTTACCCTGGACGTGCGTCCCGCACAGCTCCAGCTGAGGAAATTCACCCGGCAGAGGCAAAAAGTCTCCCCAGACCAAACCGAAGCGAAACGAAGCAGAAGATAGCGTCCCGAGCTGGCCGCTCGGCAGATACCGCCGCGGTAGATGCCGCTTCTCGGCCCGCCACCATCTCGGGTGCGAAGCTACGGGCTGGGCTGCACCGCTGGTTTTACTGCTGCTCTCAGCTGGCCCCACCCTGGTCCCGTGACAGCAGAGAGACCCTCTGCCCCAAGAGCTTAACGAGCTCCGGCTGCTCCCATGGCGGCGCCGCGGGAGGCTTTCCTCCTCCCTTTGCCAGTGCGTGCAGGGCAGCCCCGCGCCGCGGGGCCTGCGCTTGCGGTGCGAGGGTCGCAGGAAGCGGGAGCGAGAGAGGGGTGGGAGCGGTGCGGACCGTGCAGCCGCCGCGGCGGGGCGGAGAGCGGTGCTGCCCAGCGCTGGGCAAGGCCGATCGTGTTTGAGGCTGGGGCCAGACGTTGCCGAGGCGCAAGGCAGGGTGCAGGTCTGTGCCAGGGAGAGGAGTGCAGGGCAAAGGAGGGATTTGTGAAGCCTCCCTTTGCTCATGGGCGCCATTACTCCGTGGGGCTTGGCTCGCCATATGGGCTGCCAGCCCAGGTGCCCTTGCTGCAGGGAGGGTGGCCAAGCCGTGGAGTCACCGCAGGGTTGAGGTTCGAAGGGAAATCGCCTTGTCCAGCCCCTGGTACCAATCAGGGCAGTGAGCGTCTCCAAGTCTGCAGACCCTGTGACATCTCTGGGTAGCCTGTGCCAGTCTTCAAGGCACACACCAAATATGGACTCTTTTAGTATGTGGAAGATATGCTCTTCAATGATCATTCCTCAACCCACTAGCCAGAGTTAGGGGGTACATCTAGAAAGTGGCCCAGGATGGGGAGTACCCTTCTCCAGGGCCTTCAGGTGCTTTGCATTTCCAGGAGGTAGAAATCAAAGCTTGTCAGCTGTAGCTGGTCTTTGATGAAGCCCTGTCCTCAGTCCCTGGCTCATGGAGTACTGGTTTGCCACTGCTGACTTGTCATCTCAATATTTGAGTGGATCTTGTAGGAAAAGCATTTCTCCTTTTTTTGCAGCTTCTGCAAAAATACCCAGAACTTGACTCAGCCAAAATTCAGAAAAATGTAAACCATGCAAGTTTTGTTTCTGTTATGGAAGGGATCAGATCAGGAAGTTGAAAAATTTCCTTTGGATATGTATCAGACTTATGAACATGGAATTATGAAGGTTTCATTGTGCTTGAGCAATAATGAACAAAAGTATAATTTGTTTTAGTTCAAATAATCTTTTTCAACCGTAAAACTTTGCAAAAGATTCTTAAGTATATTACCAAAGTGCTGAGATTATTACATTGTCCTGGTTTGAGTGAGAACAGAACTAATTCTGTTCAGTGATTTTACTTTTCAGCTCAGTTCTTCTAATTAACTGC
>WUAM01000363.1:2708361-2793149 GCA_024336885.1 Actenoides hombroni | reverse complement strand
TCCTGAACACAGCTCCCGTCTGCTGCGGGGCCCAGTCTGGGACTCTCCTGGTGCCTGCTCCACAGCATCAGTGGTGACGGTGATGTAATTAACAGCAGTGGGGTTGGGTTCAATACTGGTTTTGTATATATTCCATTTTTATTACTAATTTTCTTTTCATTAAAGCTGTTCTAGTTTCCTTTTCTAATCACTAAGTCTCTCTCCCTTGTTCCCTTTCTCTTCCCCTTTGGGGAGGGAGGGGGGTTAACAGAGAGCGTCTGTTATAGGTCTAAGGGACCACTCTGACCCTAAACTGTGACATACATTAAGAACTTACATTTAATTACCTTTCCACATGTCTCTTCCAAACCTTCTCTAGAAAATTCTACAAATATGTAACCAGTTAGGTAACTGTAGTAACCAGTCCACTTTTATTGATGTAATCTCTTGATAGGTCATTCACTGAAAAACTGTGACGTAACTTTAATCTTCTTCTAACATTTAAATTTGGAACGTAATGCTAAAATCACAACAGAGAAAGAAAATAACAAGGAGAAAGGTGTGCTGCTCTGAATGAAAAAAAAATTGTTGAGACAAAGTTTATAAAAATGGCACTGATTTTCTTTAATAAGGGAAAATAAATGCATTCTCCAGTTCACCGAAATGTGCCGGAGACTCATGGTTTTGGTCTCTTCTCTCACTTCCCTTGTTCAGCTGTATTGACATAAGTAGTATCTCCCTTAGACTGCAAGTAAGTGGCTTCCATAAAAGACTTTTTACAAGTATGTGAAAGAAGACAATTTTTTTGGTTGGTATCGGTGCCAGGAGAAAATTATACTGTTCAAGTGTTGGCATTATCAGAGATTTGGGAGTCTCTGAATAGCCAGTGCCAGTTGCACAGCAAGAATCAAACTTGCTCAATAAGCAGTCAGAGAGCACTTTGTTATGCTAAGAGGAATGTTTGTGAAGAATGGTGCCTTCAAAAGTCTCCGCCAAACTCTTCCAACAATCTTTTATATAGGGCAGGCATAAAAGGCAAAATGAAAACCAAAGATTCAGTGCAATAATGCCTTCGAGCAGGTGAAAAAGGATGAGAATGTAATAAGATGCAAAATAAGTTCTGTTGACGTTACAGACAAAAGTGTGGACTACTGTGTGTCTGTCGAGCAGTGGAGTGCAGGGGAAAAAAATGGAAAGTTCAGGAGGAAACATGGGGTGCCTCATGTTTTAAGGTAGCCCTTGATAAAACAACAGAAGTCAATGTTCCTAAAAGAGGTGTATTTCCATTCTAAGTGGTTATCAATAGCGTTTGCATTTAGGAGCCTTTCTTGTTTACTGGATGTCTAGAAGAAAGGTAAATAATAGGGGCAATATAAGTGTGTTCTCAAGCTGCCCAGGCATAGGCACAAATGTCCTGGTGAAGAAACCTATTCCACTTACTCCAGATATTTCTCGTCTCGTCTGTTTAAAAAATATCTTTAGCGTGGCATCATATTTTGGTCAGTCAGAGACCTTAAGCATAGGGAGAGGGTGAGAAATTCTGACTACAATTCTCACAAGGGATAAAGAGAGAATCTGTTTCATGTTGGAGATATTTGATAGAAGCTGCTCTGCTCCAACCCTGCTCCTCCATACACTTCTTCACTGAGGCCTATCAGTGCCCGATGCCCTCCCATGGCTTGGAAAAAGTGTTTTCATAGCTCAGGAGGGATGATACATGTCTTAAAATACACAGAGTGATAAATTGCCCCAAAGCAATCACTGCAATTGTGTACAATTGAAGAAAAGCTGAAAGGGGATGTAGGCAGTACATTATCAAATGGAATTGCAATAAAAAAATGGAATAATTTATTTTCAGAAAGTACATTCATTATTTTATTTCTCTAAACTGGAGAGTTATATAGTGCAGTATAAGGTAGCCATTTAGTATAGATGCTTGGGTTTGAAAACAGGCATCTCTGCATACTGAAAGCATCATTACTGAAATAAAACCCAGCAGAAAGACCACCTAGTGTTGTATTTTTATTATTAATTTGAATCTGTCGGAAAAAATGTTGATATTTACAGAATAATAGAAAAGTTCAAGGCTGTAGGAAATGGCATAATTATTACCCAAATTCAGACTAAAAGTAGGAGTAAAGGAGTGTCTCAATCTCTCCATCTTTCCATCTATTTTTTGGTAAGGAAATAATATTTAATTCACACATGCAGGTATTATAACAGGTTTTACATTAATGAAAATATTGTATCATAAACTGTGAAGCAGAAAATCTGAAGTGAGCAGTGTTTCCCATCACAGTCTAGATAATACTGAAGTAATACAGCTGGAAGAAATAATGTAAAGATATGAGTAATGATTTCCCTTGTGTGCAGAAAGGAGAATTTCTACATTGAGTTAAATAAAATAATTTCATATAGTAAATATCTGTCAGAGTTTTCCCATTAACACCTCTGGAGCCAGCTTTTTAGCCATGCTTATTTATGTCTAAAATATATGTGTAGTCCCCAAACTACACACAAGAAACCCTATAACACTTTGGAGAGAATTTTGGAGTATGTATGTATGTTTATTTACATACATCCATGAACTTTATATTTATGAAGAGAGGAGACTATTCAAAGCTGGCCTAAGATTTCACCAATTCATAGGCTGTTTTCTGTTCATTGGAACATGCAGGCATTTTGTCAGACTACATGTCGGTATGTGCATCCTTTCCTTGGATATCCACAGTTGCTTCTGGTCCACTCATTCTGGTTGAAATATTTGGTAGGTTTTGTCTTTTCCTTCTCAGGCAGAAGTAAGTAATAATTCCAGCTCCAACTATAGAAAGGGCTACAAGAACAGCCAGCCAAATGATGCCCGCAGAAAGTACTGTCTCCATTTTCCCTTCTGTAAGTGGATGAAATGGAATCAATACCTTTGATCTTAAAGAGATTTCAGAATCCAGTAATAAATGGGATTTCTTTAACTAGAAACCAGACAAGTGCAATATGCATGTAGATTTTCAGTTCAACAAGTGGCTTTGTTGTGGCATTTTTTACTGGCAAAATCAAACAAAATAGAATTAAATCTGATCAAAGCCTTGTTTACTTCAAAATAATCTATTCTTTCTATATTGAGATACAGATGAAGCTTATGGACTTTTTATTTTTAAATACTTTCAAGATTAATACCTATAAACTATGTAATTATATTCTTGTTGTATTTGAACATTTCCTTATAATTCTACTTAAAAGGAAATATACTTACCTGTATTATCTGTTGACATCTCTGTGTTTTCAGGAGCTTTTGGAAGGAAAAGAAAAAGTTTATACTGAATGCTTTAAAAAAAGAGAGCCATTTTAAACTTCCTAAGTCGAGATGCCCTTACAATATACTTGCTGGTGATGGTCGCTCTCCCAGAGAGGGGGAGCTAAACATACCAAAAGATTCTAAACCCCTCAGTAGAGGTAACTAACAAAATGTGAAGCTGAAATCATATTTTTGTTATTTCTCAAAGTGTTTAAAAATATGTTCATTTCTGAGAAACTGCCCACAGGATTCTCAGTCATTTTAAGGTGTTTCCAGAAGCAGGAAAAATTTCCTGGATGGAGGTCTTGAGTGTTAGAAAGGTATCATGAGCATCTTACTTGAGCTGAAAAAGATCTTCTGTGAGTTTATCCCCTTTTCAGAAACAACCATTCCATGTGGATGTGGTTCCTATGGCAATGGCACTTCCCATACTTAGCAGGTAGGGGAAAGTTGAACAGAAATATGAAGTTTAACCAAACAAAACATTCATGTTCTGGACCACTTTCATTTAATCTCAGTTGATAATTGAACCCATTCATCTTCCTGCAGATGATAATTTTGCTATCAGTATAGTGCCAGCATTTTATTAAACATGATTTTATCATACTGTAGATAGAGAGTGCCACAAGAATGTATGTTATTGTATTGGTCTAATCTATCAGCTCAGAAGACAGTAATGAAAGGAGTCCCTAATTCCAGCATTTCTACAAAGCAGAATTTTCATTGCATTCATCAGAACAGGATTTATTTTTAATTTTTTTTAACTTTTTTTTAGACTATATTCAGCTGAAATTAAACAAAAAATTAGCTTTTGACCTTAGATTGTATCATATTTGAAGGAAAATTCCACTGAAAATTGTCTTTTTATTAAAAAGAAGTGGTCTTTGACCATTCTTTTGCCAAAACATAGGAGTCTGAAGTATTCATGATGGCTCTATGGGGATGATGGTAATTTTACAGCGCTCATGGGAGATGTAGTCTTTTGAGGAGGCAGTCAGAAGCCATGTCGGGCTCCTTGGTATTTAAGCAGCTGAATCCTGATATTTGGGTCTATTGGGTTTACACACAAGCCTATAAAATTTTACATTTTTATGTTATACAATGAAGATGCATTATCAGGCATTATTAACATTAATATGTTAGAAATGGCACTTACTTTTTGGTTTTTTACAGATATATCCTTTTTTGAAAGAACAGACATTGGTGTTCCAGTAGCCAGACAATGCACATACTTCTCCACAGTATTTATGCCTTTTGTTTGAAGGTTCCCCCATTTGCCAGTTGACAAAATCCATTGCAAATTTGTCTGTCCATGCCCACTGTCCTAATATTTAAAATGAGCATATATGTAAAATCTACAAGGGTTTAGATAGCTAGAATAAATTGTAATGGAGAAACCAAAAAGTTGTAACAAAAATAGGTAGTTCAGTGTTTCAGTTGTGTTTCTAAGCATATGTAAGCATGTTTTGAAATAAACTTTATATATATTTATATATATTTATATATGTGTACTTTCAAGTATACAAAGTTGCTTTCTTTTTAATACCATCATTTGGTATGATATGATAATATATGATTAAACATTGAAGATATTACCTCTGTCATTTTTCTTTAGCCCTATCCAAAAGTTCGGTGATTTTCCGTAGAGTATCTTAATGGTGTCTGACAGAAAGTTTGCTTCAGTGTAATCTCCTACTGATACCAAATTAGCAGCTGAAAAAAATATTAATGAACACATCATAATGTCTCATTTTCTTGCAGCATAAGTCCATAAACACATAAAAAATATTTAAAAAAATATATAAGATACTGCTTCTTGAATGTAATATTCACTAGTCTCTTTACAGTTATTATATTGCTACATTGTATTTTGAGCATGACTGTGAGCTATAGAGATGCAAGTCAGCACAAATACACGGATTTTTGTTCAGGCTATGATATTTTAGAGCAGAAAAGTTGTTCTCCTGCAACACTTTTTGGACAGGTCCCACCACACCCCCAAATATGATACAAGTAGGCTGAAAGTGGTACATAAGGTGTAGTTGGCACCACTACAGCTGTCACCCACCAAGTGGTTGGGCAGCACTTCTGACAGTGCGTGATGCTATGTACTGCAAGGGTAGATAGGGTGTGTAAGCAGCTAGAGATTGCAGTCCAGAAGATGAGCAGAAGTTGATTTATAGTTGCCATATGCTCTGGCACAAAGCTGTGTTGAAGTCATAGGAAGTGACCACCTTCCTGGCCTGGCCAGTGGGTAACACGTAGGCAAAAGTGTAGTAATCTAGAACATGGACTGTATCCAAATGTGAGACCTTTCATTCTGGTTATTAGCATAATGTTTACTTTTCCTAGTAATTATGTGATTTATCTTTCTAGAAAAACATTTCGGCAACTCTGTTGTCGCACAGCTGTGTAGTAGAACAGCTTTGCGGGGATACTTTTTCTGTTTACTTGGTTATAGATAGATCTTTTTCATACATAAGAGGAAGTGCTGCTAGAAATCCTCGTATTCTCCTGTGTGATTAAAAGACTATCACTCAGACATATAGCTCTAATGTATAGGATGTTTCCTATTCTTACACTGAAATGTGTGGTGCATCACAGCTATTCTCAGTGAACAGTCAGGAGAAATCAGAAATGTGAAGTGTCTTTTCCTCTCCCTTGATGCACATACAGCTCTTCTCTCCAGATTGTACAGCAGTGGAGGCTGTTCCAGAGCAAGAGCCACATGACTGGGTGTGTTTTAATGGTTCATGAAAGCTAAATGACTTCTCCATCTCATTTGTTGTCCATCCAGTGAGATCCAATTAATAAACTGTGCCCTTGAACTAAAAAGACAACTTTCCTGTGAGTCTGTGTCTCCTAGTTTACACTGTGTGTGGATTCCCTCTTCTTTGGGGAAGGGAAAGCTAACCCTGCAGCCTGTGCCATAGTGGTACTCTAAAAGTGTTTATCTCCCTGCCCAATTACTGATTTACATAAAACTAGTAGGAATTTCATGTTTTTGAGAGATTCGTATTTCATGTGGTATTTGACATATCAGATGCCTGTGTCTTTTACAAAATTTAGTTTTATTGTGAAAAAGCATGCTCAGAAAAGGCAGATAAAAAGCAATGTTTGAAGTTTTAAAGTATGTGCTTTTATGTTGTTTTTTTTTTTAAGATGTGTTTAGCCATATCACCCATTTTTTAATGTATTTAATTACATCTTCAATCTCTCTAAAACAAAACACTCACCTAGTCGGGCACATTCCTGATGAGCTTGAGACCAGCTTCTTTTCCTAGAGGCCTCAAAGTAATAGCAGTGACCATGGAAAGGTATCCAAGATTTGTGTCCTCTGGATTCAGGGCATTTTCCAGGAAGTTGTGGGGGCTCAGTAGGGGCTGTTACTGAGAAGAGATCAGATAGTTGGAATCCAGTTCTTTCCTAAAATTTGTTTATACCATTATACTAGTAAGACAAATCTGAACAGACTATAGTAGGTTTGTCATCACAGATGAAATCAAGCCTGATGACACCAAACTGTGTGGTATGGTCCACAGGCTGGACAGAAGGGATGCCGTTCAGAGGGACCTTGACAGGCTGGAGAGGTGGGCCCATGTGAACCTCATAAAGTTCAACAAGATCAAGTGCAACATCCTGCACCTGGGTTGGGGCAATCCCAAACACAAATACAGGCTAGACAATGAGTGGATTGAGAGCAGCCCTGCAGAGAAGGACTTGGGGATGTTGGTGGATGAAAAACTGAATATGAGCCAGCAATGTGTGCTCACAGCCCAGAAAACCAGTTGCATCCTGGGCTGTATTAAAAGAAGCTTGGCCAGCAGGTCAAGGGAGGTGATTCTGCCCCTCTACTCTGCTCTTGTGAGACCCTACCTGGAGTACAGTGTTCATCTCTGGGGCCCCCAGCATAAGAAGGATGTGGACCTGCTTAAGCATGTCCTGTGGGGGACCGTGAAGATGATCATGGACCTGGAGCACCTGCCCTATGAGGGCAGGCTGAGGGAGCTGGAGTTGTTCAGCCTGGAGAAGAGAAAGCTCTGGGGAGACCTTATAGCTCTCTTGTAGTACTTAAAGGGGGCCTACCATGAAGACGGAGAGGGACTGTTTGTCAGGGAGTGTAGTGATAGGACAGGGGAAACTGTTTCAAACTGAAAGAGGGTAGATTTAGATTAGATATTAGGAGGAAATTCTTTACTGCAGTGGTTGTGGGACACTGAAACAGGTTGCTCAGAGATGTTGTGGATGGCCCCTCCCTGGAAGTGTTCAAGGCAAGGCTGGATGGGGCTTTGAGCAACCTGATCTAGTGAAAGATGTCCCTGCCCATGACAGGGGGATAGGAACAAGATGATCTTTAAGGTCTCTTCCAGCCTAAACCATTCTATGACTCTGTGTTCTAAAAAGAGTTGGAAAATGGCTTTGATTTTGTGTTTGAGAGGACATTTTGCTTCATATTTACTTAGCAGGGTGATTAGGAAGATACACTAGTCTGTAAGAAGTAAATTCTGTCTAATGGTGGTTTTTATAAATAGTCAATAAAGTATCCTGCTGGTTTTGTGGCATAAATATCTGTCTAATTAGTTAAAACTTCTATTTAAAAAAAAATCTTCTGACACGTCAGTCTAATTTTTTAACAGGATCAAAACCTTATAGCAGAAACTGTGATGGTGAATGAAAGTGTTGATATAACTAAACATGGAATGCAGGATTCTTTATTAAACTGAATCTTGAATACATTCCATAGTGGTTGATGTAATAGAAGGATTTTGGATGAGAAGATAAATGCAGATGGAATGAAAATTAAATGTTCTGCCAAATTACATTTTCTTCCTGTGAATCTTCAACAGTCTATTTCTTTCCCTATTAAGGAACATTCAGCTCTCAAATTAGATTTCCAGAATATTAAAGCGGGAAGAGACATTATATATCAAATCTGTGGATTTTTGTCAAATTACATCTTAAGATTTAATTTGGCATGCAGTGTTAAATTTTCTAGTGATTCAAGATCTTCCATAATGTTGATAAAACCAAGAATATAGCTAAATTGTGGAATCATGTTTATGCTTATTTCCATAGAAATTGTAGAATTTTATGCTTGGAAGGCTGCTCAAAGGGTTATTTACTTCATCCTATATCAATATATATTTATGTCATTTCTAACAGATGTTTATCCTGTCTGTTCTTAGCAACCTGTAGTGATGGAGATTCCCTGACCTGTCCAAAGTATTTATTAAAGGCTTCTGTACTGATAAAATTAGAAGGTTTTTCATTGCTGTGTTTAAGTCCATTACTCCTTTTTAACTCATATCGGACATAGGGAAGAATTTAATTCCATTCCTTAGGGCTCATTTTTAATATTTAAATTTGATAATCTGTTTTCTCTTAGTCTTTTGTTTTTTAGTCTTTTGTCCAACTCCAATTACAGTATTTCCTTTTCATTCTTGTTTCCTGGTCATCTGAAAATCCTTGCTGACTGAGAGTCTTCTCAAACTTTGAATGCTCCAAACTGGATACATAATTTCATCTGATGCCTAATCAAAATGGATCTCATAGCAAGGGAATGAGTTTTCCCATGAGAATGGATAGTTAGGAAACTAATTATAATTCAACCCTTTGCTTCTTATACTTTTGGTAATTATTATGAATTGATTACTTCTGGGAATAATTCCTGTTGATATTTAGAGCTAGTTATTTAGCTACTCATGTCCTCATGTCTTTCTCTATACTAGTGTATAAAACAAGTATTTTTCCAGTGCCTTATTATATTTAGCAGAGTTGATAAATCTACACACCCTCTAGTTAAAACACTTATATTCAATTGCTTACCATCTGATTTTTTACAGACTGAAGAGAGTTTTTCCTTGCAAGAAGCTGTCTTCCAGGTGCCGTCAGTGTCTAGGTAGACACATGCTAATGTCTGTTTTGGTTCTCCACTGGACCACTTGCTGTAAACTAATCTCCATCTGTCAATCCATTGATACTTGCCATTGGTCTGGAAGCAAAATCTCTATGGTAATTTAAAGTTGCTGGGAGTGACATAGCTACTATACAGGATCCTCAAGAGGACTCTTATGTTACCAGCTTGGATCATATGCTTACTTATCCCCCCTTTTTGTGCTTGTAAATGCTAACTGCAACAAAATGTACAGTGTCTGCTCTCCACAAATGTGAATGCAGAATATTTTTTTCTGCCGTCCAAAAAGTATCTAAATTTAATTCAGAGCATTTTTCAAACATTGGAAAGTGGAAGGAAAAAAAGAAAGGGGGCATGAGAGAAGGAAGGCATAAAACTGGCAGTCAGTAAGACATTATATTGGTATGACCACCCAAAGGTCAGCATGGCAAATGGGAACGTGGGTGGGAGTATTCTTAATACTGATCGCCATAGCTTTTGTTGTAATCGTGACTGTGATTCATGGGGAAGAATGTAACATGTCAAAACACACCTACCATCCAAATGTTTGCCCTCCCCTGTCATACAACTGATGGAGACTTCTCACAAAAAGAAAGGATTTTTTTTTTTTCCATAATATTCTAACTTCTTAATGGGAGCAATTACACCAACTACATTTTCAAATGAAAAAAACATATCCATTGGTCAGTATGTAACACATCATATAGCCTCCAGATTCCTTTAACTAATTTTTATCCCTGTTTTTGTCCGCAACTCTATTTTGCTACCGTAAATAAGCTAATCTAGTAGACTATGAGCGTAAATACACACATAAAACACATGTATTTGCAGATCTCAAATATGTGACTTGAAATATCATGTCACGGATCACTGAGATACATAAACACATGGCAGGATGCATGTTGTTCCTGGAATACCTTTTTGATTAAAATAAACTAAAAATCTGGGAGATTTTACAATTTATATTCAAGACCCTTTAAATGAAGACTGTTTAAATGACTCCAAACAACACACAGGTGTGCAGGAGTATTTCCTTGTGCTAAAGCATTTAAAAGTTTTTAGTTCATTAAAATCTCCACTATATGCATCTTATTTGAAGAACTCCAGCATAAATGGGTAATGTAATGATGTAACATACTGTTTTCATCACTACACTGGCAAAAATTCCTATAGGTTATAAGTTGAGAGCATAAAGTAAGACCAGGTTCAGTATCACCTTGACTACCTCTATGTAATGTATGTGTACTTACCACGTTGCTGTTAAGACCAATCCACAGAGGCTCTTCATATTCCTGTGCAATTAGGAACAACAATGCCTGGCTATATGGGTCTAAAATGCTGGCAAGTTCTGAGGCATTACTGTTGCAGTTTTTCTGTGCTTCCTCCCAGTTCATTTTGGAACGGGTGACGTAATAGCTAATGCCACCAGAATGGTCAAAAGCAAAGTCCAGGTCTGTTGCTGATGACTTAAAGAGGTCAGGGTCTGTGGGAATAAGGAAAAAAAAAACCCAACAAAACCACCTCAAGAACAGTTAAATCTGGAAGCCACATATTTGCCTTGAGCAACTGAATAACATCTTCATTATTTACAAACCTAATAAAAACTTGCTAATGGAATGGAACACCTTCCCATTAGTTGTTTATAAGTAACAGATAACTTCAAACAACAATAGACTTTCTGGGTGAAGGAAATACATTTTCAGCCTCTGGGAATTTTGAATTGATAAATTCACAGTATCTTATGCTTCAGAGGTTAATTCACCCCATCAATTGAAAGTAACTCATCTACCCTGCAGGTTTTCAAAATGCCATTTGCAGCTTAGCAGCTTTGTGACTATCAAGTTTATTTGGATAAATGTAAAACTTAACAGTGATGATAATCTACAGATCATTATAAACTTATGTAATTAAAATGTTTGTGGATTTTAGTTATTTCATTACACTTCTTAAAATAAAATAATTTTGCTTTTCTAAATTCTGGTATTTTATTTAGCATTCCCTTCTCCAAAACTTTGCTAAGTAACACAAGTGCAAGATTGGCACTTAGGTTTCACTGATGCTTCACCTAAAAAAAACCCCAAACAGGTAACTGATCTAAAGCATATTAAACAAGAAAAGTGTTTTTAATCCTTGTGTTATAAATGTTAAGATTAGCAATACAGAACCCACCACTGTTCTTCTGGCATATATATCCCGTGGACTTATAACACTCTTCATTATTCCATTTTCCTGTGTCATCAGCATGACCTCTTTTCAGAGAAACACAATCAAACTGTTGGAGTAAGTGAAAGAATATAAGTACATTGATATTAGAAGTTGTAAAATAAAGTTCTATAACCCCCTGGATAGTTTTACTGTTTTTTCTTTTAATTGTGATCTTGCAGGGTTTGTGTTACAACCCTAGAAACACCTTCCTTTTATCCTTTTCTCTCATTTCTGGACTCCTCTGTCATGGCCAGCTTCACCTTGGTACTGTCTTGTAAATCTTTGTAATCTTTAGCTCAGCCCACTTGTTCATTTAGCTGTTTTCAAGGACAAAAACCTGAAAGGCAGTATTATTTTCAAGAACTTTTGTTGCACCTTCTGTCTTGACTAATAAACAACTATCAGTACATTTTTTGAATAAAAAATGAAAAAAAAATAAGTAGAGGTCACTCTTTCTTTAAATAGTGGTTATTCTTGACAGAATCATGTAAATTATGGTCCTTGACAGAGTTACTGTCTGCTCTAGTTCTTAGAATTTCACTTTCAGCTGCACCAGATCAGGTGCTGAGTGCTTAAGAAGCTGGAACTGCTGTTTATATAACCTTCAACAGCCTCCTAAGCTGCTGTGCAGAAATTTTAGGAACATCTTGACTGTAGTTTCTTAAGTGTGAGTAACTTTTTGATGTTATTTCACTCCTTTGAAAAGGATCCTCCAAAGGACATAGCTATTAGTATCTTGAAGATGAAGGAGAAAAGTAGAATATACCTTTGCATGGGTTTTTTGTGAGGTTTTTTTCCCCACTTAGTATTTTTCAGGAGTGTTATTATTGCTGTAGTAGAGTAGAGCTATGCATTGTGAAGTATCCTGTATGTCTTCCTGCATGCCTTGGCCAATGGCTAGATGGGCAAGAGCAGAATGAATTGGTTCAAGTGCAGATTAATCTGGTTGTCTAGAGGTATGGTTTCTGAGTTCTCTAGATGTGTGGATACCAAAATGAAGGGAGGATGGACAGTGAGTGGAATGATACAATGTAAAGGGCAAGTTCTGAAAACAAGATAAGGAAATAAATGTAAGGATGGTAATGTGGGTGTGCAAATTGGTCTATATTGATCTGAATATGTAGAACACTGTTTTAATTATAGGATTATGAGGTTTAATTTCAGTGCTAGCAGTGGAGAGGATTTGATTGGTTTAGAAAGGAGTTGACATCTATTGGCTGTTAGCAATTCAACTGCAATTTTAAATAGGGAAGAAGTAGAAAAAAATTAAACTCTTTCCTCTTGCATCCCCTCCTCCTTCCTTTTTAAACATGAGTAAATTTATCAACATAAATATTTCCAGTGTGTGTTAATTTCTAAAATTCTGATGTTGCATTTATATTGTCTGTAAAATGAACAGCAAATTACAATGAAAAAACAAACTTCATTAAATCTATCCAGTCTTTATTCAGCCTGTCCATTGATGCAATTTTCACAAATTCTTGGGCAAAATTGCAGCAATGTCATTTTGTGCTCTGAGATAGCTAGAATACTCAAACACTGAAACTTGCTATTGGTAATCCCAATTTAAAAATAGATTAGCAATTTGGGGAGAAGGCTGAGCAAAGTGAGCTGTTCACTTGAGTGATATTGTTCCTCAGATTTAACTTGAAGGTAAATGGTAAATGGTATTTACCTGTTGCAGATTGTGGCCGTCTTCTGGATGTAGACTGGGAAACAAAACATGTTCTACAAGTTTTGGGGAATCTGGAGCCCAGTTTGTATAGGAGACAGCACTTCCATCAGCCCAAACAAAGCTGAGTTCACTGAGTAGATCATTCAAGCCAATCCAAGGATCATTTGAAACATCCTTCAAATGGTAAGTGAGAAAAGCTGGGGGAAAAAAAAACAAAACAAAAAACCCAAAAAGCAATAGAAAAGAAGATGAACGTGTCATGTCATTAGTCAAGACATCAGCTCATGAACAAATCCTGAACTATTTTGTTCACTGAAGTCTTGTAAATATATTTTAATTGGCATTTGATCAGAAATTTACTGAATTTTACTATTTCAGGGTTAAGCCAAGACTTTGAAAAGTCTCAAAGAACAAAAGTATTTGGAACTCTGAAGAGAGATTGGAGAGAGGAAAGAAAAAACCCCTGCCGAACCACTGCATTATCTAATGAGTTCACTTACTTTAACACTCAGTATAAGCTGATTGGCTGATGGAAATGTGTAGCTGTATACAGCTGCAAATGGAAGCCTGGGAACATATACAAGGTGAAAATGTGCCTCCCTCTGACATTCTACTGCTGAATCAAGTTGCAGAATTTAGGCAGTCATTTCAGAGAGATATAGTAATATATCCCTTTCTATTTCTGGTAGAAACAGACTATGGATTCCTTTTCTTTTCTTTCTCTGTGTCTAAACCTACAATTGGCAGGTCTGGATTTGTTACTTCATGCTAATTCATATCCTATAAAAAATGTGAAGCAGTTTTCATGGCACAGGAAGAAGCAACCCTTATCATCACTAGCATGCCCTAGACACAAGGTTCCAGTTTTTCCAAAATCATTTCTACCATGGCCATATAACCCATGTTGAGTATCCTTATTATAAAATACATACATTTACATACTGTCTCTTTTTACTGTGTTCTTCTATGCCGGAAATGACAACTGCATACAGGATAAATGATACCTATAACCTAAAAGGCTGTTGCACTATACCTTGCACATGTTCATTATGGATGCTCGCCAGGTCTCCTCCAAGGCTCATACAAATTGTTCTTGCAGTATGCCAGTATTCATAGGAAGAGCCGAAAAATTTGTAACACTAAGGAAGAATTAGTATGGAATGTTGGTGAGTGACAGTAAAAGGAATTTACATTTTAATTACACTAGAGTAAGTAGAAATTAGCCTCAAACCCACAAAATAATTTTCCAAGTTTAACAGAAATCAAATCAAAATGATTCACAAATTTAAAGTTCACTCTGTGTCTTTCTGTGAGGGACCAAGAAAGTCACAACAAAACTCAAAACAACCATTCATAAACTACAGTATGAATCTGATGAGAATCAGAAGTCTGATGTTAACTAACTCAGAGATTTTGAGAATCCATATTCCATCAGTAGTAAAAGACAAAGTGTTGACTCTATAAGAAAAGCCGAACCCAGGGTTTCATGTGGAGTCACCTGAACTTTATAAAAAAGTGTTTTTGACCTAGAGCCTATGGTCAGTGTGCTCCTATGTGTGTATTCAGCCTTTTTCATTGTACAGCTCTTTCATTAATGGAAGTGTATGACCCATGATTTCCTAAAAAGTGCATAATCATCACATCACCAATGCACATTCGCCCTGAAATGGTTCACAGCTCACCCTCTGCTCAGTGGCATACCAGTAGCACTGTCGGAGAATTGTCTTGCATAGTTTGTGGAAAATAATGACTCTGATACTGTAACAAAAATGCAAAAAACCCTGTACTGGCATAAACTCCACTGGTGAGAGTATTCGTGGGTGCTTTCATAATAATATTGTATATATTAGAAAATAGAATCCTCACTTAATAAGTACAAATTTGGCCCTTTTTGGAAGAGGCAAGCATTACATTGAAGCTTATTTGGCATAATTTGGCCTTATTTCTGATTTGTTCAAGCTCAAATGACTGATTTTACACTATAGTTTGTTCTTTCAGTTGAATTAAGTTAAATTTGTTTAGAAGTGTATACAATGCAGCAGTTTTTTCAATGTATCATCTCAGATGACCTCCTCTCAGGAAAACAGTTAGAAAACCTGTAAAACCACCATTTTGCAAGTATTAGGCTACTGGTCAATTTTTAATGCAATTTTGGATAATCATTATCAAAAAATATCTGAGACATAAAAGCCTTCTTGTATATCTTCAGGTACCTTCCCAACGGGTAATATCGTTGTGCTTAGGTGGATGTTATTTTACCTGATTTTTAAATAAAAGCCAATCTTCAGGACATCCTCCAGGAGGTGAAGGTACTGCTGAAGGAAGTGTTGTGTTTATAAAACTTCTGTGCCTCTCACAGATATAGCCATTTGAAAAACCACAGCTGACATCATTCCACAGGCCTGAAATAAATTTAAATATAAATAATGAGACACAGAATAAGATTGAAATTTGTGAGGAAGTGAACTGGCTTATGTGCTTATACATTCCAAAGTAATCTGCCTGGGAATGAGAGATAATGTGTTTTAGCTCAACTCTATCATCACTGCTTACAGGAGGACGTTGGTCCTGCTATGACTGCGGGAGTAGTAGCCATTCAAGACAGCTAATATAGACGGCATCTCCATGACCTCTGAGAAAAACCCACCTGAACAGTTTTGTTGCACTGAATTATGCAAGTGTAAAGTAAAACTTTAGCAGTGAAAACACTATAAAATGTGAAGCTCCATATGTCTTCTATTCCTTTGCTAACTATTCTATAGTTATATTTTGAAGGACAAATTTGCTGTTGATTTGAACAGAACATGTTGTTTGTGCAGCTGAAAAATTGTCCCTTTATTCTCCACTAAAATAAATCTCTTATATTCCACTTTTATGGCTAATACTGCTTCTGAAGAAACCTCAGATACAATGACTGTACTTTATTATGCATATTTCCCCAAACTGCTGAGAAAGTTTGGGCTAAAGTTGGCAAGATATTTTTAACAAAGGGAAGAGGAGTACCCATACAAATACTTCTTAAAAAAAGTTGTGTAACTCACCATCCTTTTTATTTAAGACCACACAATTTTCTTGAGCCCTTGCAAAGTTGGGCTCACCCTGTGCCCAAGCTGCATAGTGCACCAGGCTTCCATCCATCCAGCTGAGAAAAAAACCCAACAAACCAACAAAAAGCAGTAGTAGTTGCTTAGACAATGTTCACAGAACTGTTCAGAAAAATCTACCTTAACATGCTAAAAATATATATAAACTAATAGAGCTAAGTCTGTCTGTAAAGTGAGTTTCCATTAGAATTAAAAGACCTTAGATAATGAAATCCCTGCGTGGTCAAGTCAAAGAACAAAAAAAATCTTTATTTTTAACAGACATTAGCTATATATTCATAGCATGTGTATTCCCTATAAAAATATAATTCAAAACAGTGGTTTTACCAAGGGAGAGCACACATTTCAGCATGCAATATAACTCTCTGAATCTGTGTTTAACTCCCTTGCAGTGATCATTGCAGAAGGAGCTCTGACAGTACAAAACTTAACAACTGCTTTTTATGAATCTTGATGTAGCTCGTTTACCTACCTAAACTGTCGATCCGCATTCTGAATTAATCCTATAAGATATGACTCCAATTTGCCATTTTTTAAGATCTAAACACAAAAATATACTTTTAGTTAGTGCTTTCTAATATTTAGTATTTATCTAATATGAAAAAGTGTAAATTTTGTGCTATGGAAGCAAATAAATGAATACAGCTTGTACAAATGATCATATGTAGTCATCAGAGAGGACCACTGTTGAAGTAAATACCATATAACAAATACTTTTGCATTATTATCTTTATTGCTGCTTTCCCAGTTTTGTATAAGCAAAGCTTTCAAATTTCTGTTCTCAATTTAAAATGAAACAAGGAAGACTTGAGAAAAAAAAAAGAATATAAAATTTGTTGGTACTTCCTTGTTCTTAAGCAACCACGTAATTCCTGTGTCTCAAGCTGTCTGTCCCATCTTCTTTTCATATCCTTTTCCACATAATAAAAGCAAACATCTAATAGTGTGAAACAGAAAGGCGGTTGTGTGGCCACTTTGGTATTAGTAAACCAAACAGGATAATGGCAGAGGTTTCAGGCAACACCAGTGCTCAGAACCACCTCAGGCAATGTGTAGGCAGTGCTCTTGAAATACATTAGTTTTGATACATGTTTCAGGAAAAATAATTCAAGAAGGTGCTGTTTTGTCAGTCCTTGACCTGGACCAGGCTAAAACTGTCTTTGAAAAGTTGTTCTGTTCAGCAACATGATGTGGTATGTGAGTATCAGAGCTACACTGGCAGTAGCCTCACATCTATATGTTACACTGTATTGTAGAATATGATAGTCAGATGGAAGGTAACCACCCTGTCAAAAGGACGGTTCTATCAGCACACACCTAATCTGCCTGCTCATTGCTCCTTATATATAATTAATCATGAACAGAATTCTATTTAAATTAGAATAATTTAAAAATTTAAAAAAAAAAAAGAGAAAATCTATTCTGTAGAAGAAATATTTTTACAATTCATTGTAATGTTCACATTTAAATTTACTGCTAATAAAATATAGTAATATTATGCAACAAGCACATTCTCCTGTACTTCACAGTTACATGCAGCAGGGTATATAGGCCATATATTGTATACTTTAGCCAAATTTCCTCTTACATATTTCCACAAAAATTTTCTTTCACTGTTATTTCCAATAGTAGCAAGATCTCCATGACTGTTTTTGCAGAATGTTCTGGCTTTCTCCATAGAGGCCTTTTCTGTGCTGAAAAAATATTGTTTGTCTCCTTTTCTAATCCAGCCATCTTTCGTGACTTCATATGCTGCAACACAGAAGAGAAATCTCTGTATTTGTCACAGTTCTTACAAAAATCTGGCGGTGTGACATGATAAAACCCTTTAGCTAAGAAAATACACAGAAGCTTACTGGCAGAAGGGCCCAAAGGTTCTGGTCTCAAGGGTGTCCCTGTAGCAAAATGAGAAAAAAAATGAGGATTTAAAATATTTCCTAAATGGTGAGCCAGTATAAATGTTCAACTGGTGGAAATTATCTTAATGTCTATCAGTTTTTCATATTTTACATATTCAACAGAGAATATATTTATATAGTATCTTCAGTGCAGAAAGAATAAAATGGATGTTAGGGGAATAACAGATGCATTACAGGCCTACATCTGTTTTGGTAGATTTTTGCTAAGTGTGTCTTGTGCATCCTGAATGTTGCCTAAATTAGCTGACTGAAGTTAGTCTAAATACGTACTTGTTGCTGAAATAAAACTAACAAGCGAAAACACTTTCCTTCTGTTGGTGTACTTCACACAATACTAAGAGATTCTTTAGGGATATTGTCAAGTATTTGAACAAGAAATGCAAATATTAAAAAGAAATTTGCTTCTCATGATTTTAAATTAGTATTCATTTGTTTGTGAACCTTTTTTTCTGTACTACTTTGTGAACAATCACATTTGTTTGAAAATACATAAGCTTTTGAGAAAAAAATTAAATGAAAAATGTATTTATATCCCACGGAGTGGGATATTTGAGCAATGTTTCTCTAAACCTGCAAGGCCAAGAGCTATAAAAATGTAAAAGAAGCATCACATTTATAATTTTTTTCCACTGAAATTCATCATAATGTTCATGTTGCTATACATGTAAATATATTAAATGAAGTGTGTTACACACATGCTTTGGTAAAAAAGAAAAGTCATGTCACCTTTTAAAAATAATGTCTTGTATGATGGGTTAAAAGATTTTTTTAAAAATTGGCTGTGCTGGAAATACAAAGTATTATGACTATTTCAGCATCTTTCAGTATGACTGTATGCATTGCTGATTAATGATGGTAATTTCTTCAGGCTGTAATTTCTGCCATACTATATAATAATTAACAGTATACAACCACTATTGACATTTTTGCTAATGATTTTTAGTTGTGCTGATACTGCAGGTAAGGAATTACAAAGGAAAGACATCTTCACAACTTCTCTTTCAGATACATGTCTGTGACTATTACTTTTAGGTATGAGAAGCTGAGACAATAATTCGCTAGTGTAGAAATTATCTCATTTGGAAAAGTATCACTTTAAGCATTAACCCTTGCTGCTTTTGTAAAGGAGCCCAGGGAGACACCAAAGTCACGCTTCTGTTAGTCTTAGAAGTAAACTGTGTAACTCAATACAAAGCTATAATTAGTTCTTCTCTTATTTCACTGAATATCCTTCTCAAAAGTAGTCACATTTGGAAAAACAATCCCAGAAGTATAAACACAGAAGATTTTGCTACTAGTATGAGAGGAAGATGTGAGCCTGCCTATAGTCCTAAAGTATATAACTTTTGAAGCTTGAATTACCATCTTCTCATTACAGCAAGTCTGTTCTTACAGCAGTTTCTTTACATGTCATTTTACAAAGAGAGTGATTCCAGCATGCTGGTAGTCTTGTTTAGAGTAGGTGACTAATGTGTCCTTGTGCAGCATTCTAGCTACACCTGAGCAGAGGAGTGAAGCTTCACTTCAAAAAGCATACAGAAATTTAAAGTAGTTTTTGTGGGGTTTTTTTCCAAATTGTAATCCTCTCTTTCTCCCTCTCTTCCCCCTTAGCCCTCAACTTGGAAATTCCCTACCAATAAAAAGTCTATGAAACAGACAGTCTCATATCAGCCAAAGCTTCTGTTTTGACAAAAATCTGCTTTTGTGCAGAGCAATGGATTTTACCAGATAAGTCCTTGAGGTTATTTTCACCTTACTTTCTATGGTTCTATAATTACCTAAACAAGTATATTTTCAGTAAAGCTTATTACATTTTTTTTTAGATAAAACAAAAAATAAAGTTTGTCATTAACAGTTGAAACACCGCACTCTGAAAGTATTGGCATGTCTTGACCTTTTTTTTTCTTTTCAAAATTTTTTCAAAATTCCTTTGAAAGCAACCAAATTTTCTAGCAGTATGTGACTTGAAGAATTTCCTGTTTTGATAGAATGGGATTCAACTTCAATTTCTTCCTAATGTGAGAGTAAGAAGTAACCTACCTCTCTTTATTTCACAAATCCAGTTATGACTGTATTCACAGTGTATCGCAGTCCATGACATGGAAGGCTCTTCACTGATTGCTCCACAATATTCAAATGCAGTATTGTAAAAATAACCATTTTTCTTATAATTTACCTACAGAAGAAAAACAGTTTTTTATTCTTATCATAGAAGGAAAAAAAGTTGTACTCTGAAAAGAAAGAGAAGTAACACTCAAGTTTCAAACCAGTCCTTACTTTTCTCCTATGTCTGGACAGCCTCTGTGGGCTATTAAAGCCATACAGTCACTCCACAAGAAAAAAGAAAGGCTCTGGGTTTACACAGCAGTTATCAAACTCTAGCAGTCCTATGAAAACTGGAATCAAATGAGGTTATAAATCAAAAGCAGGGGAAAGGAACGTAACAATAGATCACCAGACTAATAAAATCAGGAGAGACCTTTCTCATATATTTGGCACTTAGATTATGATCTCTGTAGCTGGAACTAGTACTCGGTGTTACCACTGTTGTCATGGTATAAACTCAGGGTTTATTGGCCTTTTTCTTTTCCAAACTAGTATGAAGAATAGTAATTTAGGGTTAGTCAATGGCGAGGTAGACATTTCTTGGACTTAATACAACTCTCATACACACTAATGGAAACAGCTCCAACAGCAAAAAAGTCAGAAAGAGACTGCAAGGTCAAACACTCACCGGTGATCCATCACTCCAGGAAAGCCCACCATCAGGATCCAGAGACTGCAAACCTATCCAGAAAGGCTGAGAGGGTGGGGATTTTTTTCTAGAGTTTGAAAAATTTATCATGGAAGAAGAGAACATAAGTGGTTTTAGCTCAGCTGAATTTTGCAAATTCTGTGGGACAATAACTCTCATCCTTACTTAAGACTTCAGATAGAATAGAAATTTTAAAAATAACAAAATGCTCAGCAAACTCCCATTACCATGTAAGTGAAGTTCACACCTTAAAATTTTATACTTTGCTAATGGCTGTGTTGAAAACACAGAACATAGTTTTTTTGTCATTGATGTGTTTATAGTATTCTTTGAGAAATAAAATGTTCAGGATTGCTGGAAGTTACAATTTAGTTTCAAAATGGTTCAATGAAAAAACTTAGAAATATGTCTGAAGGAGAAGCATTCAACCAGTTTGGTTGTTGGGTTGGTTTTCTTTTTTAAAACATTTGCAGATGATAACAGATTGTAGAAACTCCCCAAATGGCTTTCAAAATGATACCCATACGAAACATTTTCTTGGTTCTTTTTCTTGTGATTATGATGATAAACAGATATAGATTTTCAACTAATTATCTCAGGAGCAATTAAATAATATTATAATTTATTCCTATATAATGTATTGTTACACCAAAATATCAATTATTAGATACTTTGTTTACTTACATTATTAAGTTTTCTATCACTATTTGCTCTTCTTCACTTCCAATGGTAGCCAGATCTCCTCCTATGTCTCTGCAGAAATCTCGGGCTTCAAACCATGTTTTCCTTTGGTTTTCTTCTCTCACAAAAACCTGTAGATCCAGGTAGAACATTATTTTTACAGCATGTTAAAAATAAATCTGCTGACTGCCTTGTGTAAGCAAAATAGGAAAACATCCTGTTACAATTATCATATATACTATGGATTAAAAAGTATACTGATTAGATAACCTTGCATATCACTGATAGAGTGATAACTGCAGTGATTTCCATGAATAGCTATGTAAAAGCTAATTACATCTGTGCAATAACATGCATTCTCTGAAGGTTAGATACCCTGTTTATTTGGTACTCTGCTGTCTCATGAGTAGGATTATTGGAAAAAAATAATGCTTACTCTGAAGCATGAATTAGTGCTATTGCTTGTATCCCAACCCAAGGGACATTGGGAATCAGAAGCAGTTTCAGGAACAAGAGGAAGAGTGATTTTTTCAGCTACTTTTTTGCAGAGAAATTTTGCCTTTACTTCACAGTTCTGAACAACCCATAGTCCAGCTGCATTTCCAGTCCTTATGGCAACACAACCAGCTTCATTCCCTTTGTGAGATATAAAAGAAAATTGAAATGTGTTTTAAAGTGGTTCCCTTGACATTTTTACAGCTCATGTGATTGATTTACAAAAGACTGAAATATTAAGTACAGTGTCCACTCAAAGGAGGGGCTTTGTAAATAGAGGAAACCAGCAAGCAGAGTCTTTCTTCATCTTCCCTCCCCTTTGAAAAGCTTTACAACTGCATGAACAACTCCTCGTCTGCCTCTTTCCTATGTTACTCATTGCAGAGATTTGGCAGCACATTGCCCATGCTGGAAGGGATTTCAACCTTTCCACTCAGTTTGATTTTGCTCTTGTAAGCACTGAGAAGCCTTAAAAGAAATTATTTCATGGCATCATAGAAAATAATAGAATCACAGAATCATTTAGGTTGGAAAATACCTTTATGACTATCAAGTCCAACTGTTAACCTTACACTGCCAAGTCTGCCACTAAACCAAAACTGAACACAGTATTTGATGTGTGGTCTCACTGTGCCAAGTACATATATCAAAGATACTTGTATGTCAAAGGCAGAATGTTTGTATGTGTCATCACATATTTGTTATAGCAAAGTTGGGAAACATTTTACAGTTGCAATGCAGAAAGTTCCTTCATAACATAAATTTACTCCAATGGTAGAGTACCAGGCATTGCTGCATTCCAGTTTGTGTACAGAACACCTTCACCAGTCACCCACTTGAACAGCCCTTGCTCTTCTGTGTCTGAAAGACCAATCCAAAAATACTTCTCAGAGCTCAGACCAATGAGGCTGGTCAGGTAGGCTTGCTCATATCTGAAATGACAGGAGTCAGGTGGGGATTAAGCCTAGCTTTCCTTTAGTCTGCCATTTCTCAGCATCTTAAACTACACAAGAGTAGAATGAATGGAATCTCCATTAGGTTTCCTTTTATGGGGAACTAAGTTGCTTAACTGGATACCAGATGGGCTAGCTTCAATAGAAGGTGAAGCTGTGCTATACTGAAAAACTGCTCCTTACAGAACAATAGCAGCTGTGATCTGTTCTGTCAGAGTAAAATACTGGAAAACATGAATGTGTAAAATCTATTTAGTTATAAAAGATATATATATTTATTATTTCCTTTTGTCCAGAAAAAAAAGGAAATTATCAAGAATTTCTCAATTATTTTATAAAATGCCAATGTTGCATCACATACATATTTTTTATCTCTTTTCATACCTGTCTCCTATACTTGCTAAATAACCACTGCTTCTTTCACAGGTTTTCTTTGCTTCTGAAAACGTTAGAGAGGTATGTCCAACCAGGTAGCAGTACAACCCCTGTCTTTCCCAGCCCTGTCAAGAACGTGTGAAATACATGTAAAATGAGCATATGTTGTAGTGCTTGAAATTCAGTGTACACTCTTAACATATTTTTAATATAACATAATGCAAAAATTTATTCATTTGAATTCCAGTGGACTAAAGGAAATTAAGCTTAGTCAATATTTGGAAAGAACAGATTTAATGCATACGAGTCCCCCTTTTTGACAATTAGTAACTGATAAATTTTAACTGATATAGAAGTCAGAGGTACACAGAATAGAGAGTGGACTCAGAACCTAGTGAACAAAATACTTTCTTGCTCAGAACCAAAGAGAGTAGTTTGTGTTATAATGAGATGCTCATTCAAGTTTCCTGATGTTCCTAGGCTAAAAGAAGAGTAACTAAACTAATTAATTGATTTAACTCATCAGCTCACCTAAAAATTCTGACAAAAAACTATTGAAAAGCAAAATTCTCAAAATTACAGCTGAATTCACTTTTTCCTCCTATACCAGCTTAAGATTTGCTTGCTGCACCCAAGAAAGGTTAAAGAAAATGTGCTCAGTATTTGGCTGCTGCCTAGTTCCGTCTAGCACAATGAGTCTCAGTTCTGTTCCCCATACCGGGTTGTGGGAAATATTACTAAATATAGAACAGTAGTAAAAAGGAAAGTAAAAAGAGGGAAAAAGAGAAGAAAAAACCCACATCAGTAGGATACAGTAACTTGTTCAAAACAATTTCACTCATAAAAGCAATTAGATTGTTTTGATTTGGCTTTAATAGTGAGATTTATCATCATCTTGCATCATGTCACATAGTCTAGAAACATTTCCTAATCTCTGCTGGGTCACAGATAAGCACAGACGTTTGTAGAACAATATGACAAATATGCAGAAAACAACTTTAACAGCTAAAAGGCTTTAGTATTGGCTTTAAACAGTTCTGAGAGATAATGGGGCTGACTCATACTGACTAAAAAAACTTCAAAATATCTTTCTTTTAAATAAGGAAATGTAGTGAAATTCATCAACCTGAATTTGATGTACAATCACACTTTTTTTAAGGGGAAAAAAAAAAAGTTTCAATGTCAAGTAGAGTGTGTGAAAACAAGCATTTTGCTAACCAGAATCTTGGTTATGCTTTCTTCTTACCTTCAGGCAGGCAGGATCAGTCTTTGCTGTCCCAGTAACTCCTTGCAGTGGGTCTCTTCTGCAGATGTAACCTAACTTCCTATCACAGGCACTGTCTGCCCAGTATCCATCCTAGATGCAGTTTGAGAAGAGGTGAAAATTAGTGTGAGAAGAGGTGAAAATTAGTGAGGCAGAACCTGTTTCCATTAGAAACAATGTTGATTCTATTTTTTTTTTTAATATTAGTTAAAAGGGAAAATAAATATCTATACTTTTTAATGAATACAAACTATTTGTGCTTAATTGTGAGATTATGTTGAGCTAACTAAGTGTTATGGGCAGACTGTTAGGGTTTACTTGGCATATAATGCACACTCACAATCAGATATGAACAATTATCTAGTTATATCTAATTTAATTTTAAATCTAATTTAGAACAGGCATTCCGTAATATGTTTCGAAGTTGCATTAAAAAAAACCCGTAGAAATAAACCCCAAATATTATAGTGCTACACAAATGAGGAATGATTCTACCTCTCCTGCCATAATGACACAATCTTCTTGCCCATTGATTGCATGAGTTGGTTCTCCAGGCAGCCATTTGGTATACGTCACAGGAGTCCCATCACTCCACTCAAAGTACATTTGAGTGTTGAGGTCGTTCAGACCAATCCACAACTCGTCCACAGCTTCTAAGAACAGAAATTCATCTGTGTTAATACCCAAGTTGAAACAATCTATAGGAGCAAGATTTTATGGAGATGAGCTGAAATTGCTGTTACAATACAAATTCATCTAGATTAAGTGACAGTGGGGTTTATTTTAAGATCTGATTCACATTCTTCTTTCAAGAAGACAGAAAACGAGATACCAGCAGGAAATGAGATACCTCAACTTTATCAGTAAAAGTCCATTACTGTATCTACAGCTGCAAGATGTCTGAGGCAGATAATCAGACCATATACTGCAGTAACTAGAGTGGTTCCTTCAAGTGATTTCACGCAGTGAAAAAAAAATTAAAATCAAAATGAAAAGAATGAAGAGGAAAATGAAGAGAGCACTATTGATTCCTTGTGGTTTTTTAGTGTTTGGGGTTTTTTTAACCTATGTATCTGTGGGCTTCCCTATTAATATATACATATCAAACAAATAAGATTTGATATTTTTTTTTAAATCCTGAAAGATTTCTAAAAATATAATTCTCCATTTGTACCAAACATTGTCCTGTAGAAATACTCACTGTAGCCAAGCTGAGAAAGTATGAAGCCATGCTCCTCAGGGTTGTGGATACTGGCCAGATTGCCATTGTTCTCATTACAGGAAATTAGGGCTTCTCTCCATGCTCTGAGGTCTCTGTGAACCATGAAACAGTGATCTCCATAGGGCAGCCATCCTTCTGGGCATTTAACAGGCTCTGCATCCCCTCGAAATAAGTAGATAGTTCAAGTTTTTGTAGAGTGCAAACTGAAGTCAAGAATAACAGCAATTACATTTGAAATCAGTTAATTAACTAATTAGAAAGAAAATAGAGTGATTATAAATAAGCAGTACTTCATTCCTCATACATATGAAACAGTTTAGTCTGTTTGCTATTGCACACTGTACTTTTACAGAAAACATACTTCATTTAAACAAAAGAGGAAAATAATAGATACAGTGGGCTCCATTAGTTACTGGGCTCCACTGGTGTGAAAAATTCACTTTTGAACAAAGGGATATTTTGGAATTCCATGTATAGTGTTTTCACACAATATACCCCACACAATTATGTTTTGCATATTTCATGAAGTCGTTATTACCGCAGCACAAGCATTTCTCCGAACACATGTCTTTCCATACTAAGTCTCATTAAATAAATCAGAAAAAAAGCTCAGTAGAAAAGTGGTCTGAAGGAACTTGCTCTTTTTTTGCCATCTTTCTGTTACAAGCAATCCCACTGAGAAGGTAATTTGAGCCTATTGGCACCATCTTTCCAAGTGGTAACCCTTGGTGTTTTCATTAGAATGCACTGCAGGAAGGGTGAGGCATCTCTAACTTTATTTACATATCCATGTACTTCTTTGATAGTGTATGGCTTAGACCAGTGCCTCTGGAACTGTGAATAATAACATGAAATAAAAATTGCTTATGTGGTTACTGGGTTCCAGGAATATTTCCAGGATTTAAATATATTTGGTTAAAAAAATAACATCATGCTTTGTTCTGTGCCACTCATCAAAGCAAAAGAACAAATGACAGTGCTTTTTTTTCATTATTGTAAATAGCCATGAAATTTCATTTAAATCCGGTCTTTTTCAAAGGTTTTTTATTTGCCTGACATACCTGATGGAAGAACAAAAAAATCCAGTGTGGAGTTTTCCTTTTTACAGATGTAGCCAAGTTTCAGCTCACATGGCTGGTTTTCCCATTTAGCATCTCTTCTGGGATTTAGTACTGCACAGAGTTTCTCAGGCTCAGGGTCAGGGCTTCCTTCATAGAATAAAAAACAAACTATTTTTATGTAGCACAGGTTTTATGTCAGCGGCTAAAAGAACAATTTACTTCCAGCCTTTTCATGTGTCAGTTATAGACTCATGGCTTCATTGCTACAAATATTTTTCTGCTAGAGATAAGAAAACATAATTTAAAACTACCCATCAAAACATTTCTTTAGATGCATAATTCACATTTTCTGCTTATTTGACTGCAGAACAACAGTCTCAAAAAAACCCCATTCCTGTATGTTTTGTGAAAATTGCTGACTTTCACAGAATAAACTTTGAGCTTGCACTGATGGAAAGGCTGCAGCCAGTCCCTTCCTTGTGGCTCTGCCTGTTTAATCAGCCTGTATGTAGGGGTCAGCCATACATTAAGGAATGTGTCGCTCACAACTAGTTGCACAATAAATTTTGTTGTTGCCCAGTCAGTAGATGTTTGACTGAAGAGTCCAGACATTGAAGGCATACATGGTGCTGCTACACGTGCAGTGCAGTACACATTAGGAGGTTATTAGGAACACATTAGGAAATCATTCCTATGCTGTACACATAGGAAATCATAGTTTGTAGTTTCACAGCTCATTAAACATCTGGTTTTATACACAATTTGTTGTCCTGACCCAATTATGCTAATAGGACTAAGTAATGAGCTTAAAACACTCAGTTACATTCATGAGATAAGAGGACAGTTTGAGTTAATATTTTTGGGCAGGAATGCAGTAAGGTAGCATCTAAACATAGTTCAGACAAGAAAAATGTGAAGAGTGTTCTTTGGAGAAGAGTCAAGAGAAGAGGAGAGAAGAGACTCTTCTCCAGAGAAGAGTGTTCTTCAGAGTAAGAAGCATCAGCTGCTAACAATGAAAAGAAATTTCAAAACCCAAAAATTAGAGTTCTAGCTCTGCATTTTAGAGCTAAGGCAAGCTCAGTGAGCGAATATTTTTATTAAAAATATGAGACAAAAGCAAAAGGCCACCGATCTAGGGGATATGTTATCTGACAGGGAGCAGTGGGAACCCAGATTGGACAAAGCCTGACAGGGAGGCTTCCTTTTTATGGCAGCATGTTAAATGGCTTCTAGTTTCTAGACCTTTGTTTAGCAGACCACAGAAATAATAATTGGTCTTCCTAAAATAAAACATAAGGGACATCTTTTGGATAAGGGATACCAAATCACATGTGAAAACAAATTTTCTCATTTCCACAACGCCCTTGCAGTGGAGTCTTTCCTTGCTGTGTCAGCATCTGATTCAGCAAGTTTCAGTGGTGTGCTGGAACAAAAAAGTTCCACTCAGACCCTTTGGAAATGGCCTTTTGGCAACTTAGCTGCAGATTTGGTCCACACTGCAAGCAGAGCCTGCTCACATTCCCTTACATTCGCTGTCTGTCTCTGCTGCCTCTGCAACCAGCCCTCCAGAACGTTCTCCAGGACCACTGTCCTTGGGGAATAGGCAGAGTTTTCCTCTTCTCAGTGACATCTACAGTGTCACAGTGTACAGATGACTTTTTTTTTTTTTTCCCTTCCCCTAAAAGATACAACTTATAATTGTTTTTCAGTAAACTGGAAAGATGTATATTAGCTCATCATAATAGCCATCATCTGGGGATATAGAAACTGTAAGGGTGTGAGCTGCTTGACCCAAAAGCCAACTACTTGTCTTTGCTTCAAGGCTTAAGGAATTTGACAAGCTCAGCAGAAGATAGAAAACTCTATCAGACACACCAGCTCTGGTCTTTCCCTTCTGAAATTCATGTGACACTTTTTAGACTTGGGGAAGGCAACAGAAAATAAATGCATGCATTTATTCAGCAAGCAAACATTCAGCATTTGCTGCAAACAGCTGTTGCTATGACAACCATTAAGTTACTTTCAAAGATAAACTGCTAATACTGTGAACTCTATTTACAGTCTCTCGAGTCTTACAGAGGAGAAGACAAGAGGAATAGCATAAAAAATGAAGGGGAAGTCTTTGCAAGAGTGATGCTCACTGACAGCCGAGTCCTTGGAACTCAGTCCAGAACCCATGGTGTGGGTTCTGATAACCCTTGAGAGAGCTGAAGAGACACAGAGGTTTTCAACTGACTAGAAGGCATTCCTAGTATGCTACAGCTTGATGAGTGCTTTTCGCTTATCTACTTCTGATAGGAGATGAGTTTATTTAGCTCTTCTGCTTGAAATTCCTTGTGATATATCCACTGAAGAAAAGCATCATTCTCAGGGTTTTAATCTCACATGTCTCATAAGCCTTTCAACTTCCTTTCCTCATGCTCATGGATAATACTATGGAACTGTAACTAATATGCATTCATCATGTTAAAAAAACTACTACTACCTGGTGCCCAGTTAAAGTATCTGAAGGGAATGCCACCACTCCACTGCCAGCCACTGTTGAGATTCAGACTGTTAAGTCCAATCCATAGAGAGGATCTCTTGCTGTCAATCAAATCTAGATAACCAAAAGAGTTGAATTCTAATGAGATTTGTTAGGAAATGCTCTGCATTTTCAAAGTTTGGAGGAAGGTAATAAAAAGTACAAAATCCATGTTTACTGCTGATAAACTCTGAAACATTATTCTGTAGATAAAGGGTAGAGAACGGCAAGAGACTATTTTGCATATTAGTTTATCTGAATCTAATGCTATTCTACAGTTATATGTAAACCATAAGCTTTAAAAACTGAAACACTGAATTGTTATTGTTAATATTTATGTTACAAATTTTCTTGATTGTGATGTAGTTGATACAGGGCCTTCATTTTACACAGTCTAAGCATAAATCCAGAGTATTTGGATTTTTAGTAGTGTTTTGTATAAAATTTGTATAGTATTTCCAAAAATCTATTTCATGAGCTATGCATGAGGAAAACTGATTCACACAAAAGTCATATAATGACTGTTTCCTATAATGACATTCCTTTCTGTAAGGTCCTTCTCTGGGACCTTTCTGCTGTTTTCTGAGCTTGAATCAACTTTTGCTTACTTAGCTTACTCATAACTTTCTTTGAAAACATAATAATAATAGAAATAATTTCAAATGGCCATTCCATAACTTTAAGTTTTATCTAAAAAAGATTAATTTACAGTAATGGTGCTATTTCTCTAGCAGTACATATACCATTCTTACATCAGCTATTCACTATAATGTGATTAAATCACTGAAACATCAGTAATTGTGATCAATCAGAAAAACTCTTTGACACTTTTTACTGAGCCTTGCTTATTAGTTCACCTCTTAGATACATTTGTTCATGTATCTCTGTGACACTTAATAATTCTGCTTTCTGCTGCTGGCAGCTCTTCCTTGCTTGGTGCCATGTGAGAGCTGACTGGTAGTTTATCTGGTAGTAAGTTCCTGTCAAAGGATCTGTAATCCAAAGTCTGTCATTGTCTGTGTGAAAGAAAGAAGATTTAGTATGGCAGTTTATTATAAACATCTTACATAAAATGTTATGAGAAAATTTACCTGCAAGCTTACTTGTGAAATGAGATTCTGGAGCAAATAAGGCTCAGAGCCCCAAAACCCATACTCTTTTTACTCTTTGTTAAGTAAAGGAGGCTTTGCCATTGACATTAGCAGAGATGGGCCTTTCATCCTTTGTTTTCAGTTTCCCCTGTCAAATCTGATAATCCCCATGTGAAAAAAAGATTGTGTAAAAATATCAATAAAGCAAAACTGCACCTTGGTCATTATTGACTCTGAAAAACCTGTTCAGCAGCTCATAGGCTATGCCTCAATTAGTTCTTGGCTGAAATACAACTGAAATGAAAACATTGCCAATGATGGCAAGTTTACTTTTCAAACTATGCTATCATTAATTATACTTTCAATGCTACAGGCTTAGGGAATTGTGGCTGGAAAGCTGTTTAGCAGAAAAGGACCTGGGGGTTCTCATTGACAGTTGGCTAAATATGAGCCAGCAGTGTGCCCAGGTGGCCTTCTTGGCCACACCTGGAGTACTGGGCTCCCCAGTTCAAGAGAGACAGGGAACTACTGGAGAGAGTCCAATGGAGGGTTACAAAGATGACTAAGGGACTGGAACATCTCTTTTATAGGAAAGGCTGAGAGACCTGGGGCTGTTTAGCCTGGAGAAGAGAAAGAGGAGAAAGAAGAGAGAAGAAGAGGAGGAGAGAAGGAGGAGAAGGAGAGGTGGAGGAGAAAGAGAGAGAGGGAGAAAGAGGGAGAGAGGGAGAAAGAGGGAGAGAGGATCTTATAAATGCTTATATATCTAAAGGGCAGGTGTCAAGAAGTTGTGGCCAGTCTCTTCAGTGATGCCCTGTGGTAGGACAAGGGGACACTGGCACAGAGAGAATGCAGGAAGTTCCACCTCAACATCAGGAGAAACTTCTTTACTTAGAGGGTGATGGAGCCCTGGAACAGGCTGTCCAGCGAGATTGTGGAGTCTCCTTCTCTGGAGATTTTCAAAACCCACATGTACATGGTCCTATGCAACCTGCTCTAGGTGAACCTGCTTTAGCAGGGGGCTTGGACTAGATGATCTCCAGAGGTTCCTTCCAGCCCCTACCATTCTGTGGTTCTGTGATTCTATGACAGAGACATTTTTGAATAAAGCAAAGTCGTTACAATTTTTCCCCCCCTCCCATATTATTAACAGCATCTCAGCATTGCTACATTTACCTAGTGTTGCGTCATAACATCTATGTCAGCATTTGGGACTTACTGCCAGTTGGACAGAACCCATACAGATGGTCTGCATCGAAGTCAGGAGTTGTTGCACACCAGAGCAAGCTGTCTGGCCTGCCGGCAGCTATGCACCCAGCATACCAGTTACCACTCAGCTGGAAGGGGAAGGCACAGGGAGCTCCATGGGCATTTCCTAACAGTGTAAACAGATCTGCAAAGGCAAAAGAGAAATTGTAATGTAGGTATGGGAATCTGGGGGACCCAATTCTCTACGCATTCTCTACTATCCAGAAAGCTATTTGGAGACAGTCTTACAAGTATTACACCAGTGTAACTGGGGACTTACTGTCACCAGCAGTATCTTTCAAGGAAATTCTGGGTAGGTCTTGCAATTTACTGTTTGCTTACAATATCACCAGCTGTAACAACTGGAAATAGAACAGTTTCATAGTGTAGCCAGCTATAAAAGAACTGTAATCATTTTTGTCCTATATATTTAGATATAGTTTTCTAAAAATAACATTATTTCTGTATCATGTAGCTTAAATTCCCATCATTCATTAAAGATAAATAATTGATTTAATTGTTAAATGTGGGATTTGGGGGATCTGAAATCTAATAGAGCAACTGAATGGTAGCATGCGTGGAATTATATCCTTACATTTAATATTGGCATATTACACCTAATGATTTTTGCTTTTCATCCAAAAAGACTAATACAATTTCACTAGTACTAGTGCACAGCTAAATAAAGTACTTTGGTTAAGCTAACAATTAAAAAAAGCCTAGATTCACCTCTGCTTTAAAAGTAAAGAAATAAAATACACATCTTTTGTACATACTGTATTCTATTTGAAGCTAACCAGCTGTCTTTCTCATGGATGGAAGAATACATGCCTGAATATGTGACCTAATCATCCTCCAGTTCACTATTGCCTCAGGCTGAACTGCTGATGTCAGGCTAAGGAGAGCAGAAATCAAAGGACCCTATCTGCGGTGGCAAACAAGTGGGTTCAATACACCATCAAGATTAACCTTTAAACTATACCTTCATGGCCTTGAGAACACAAGTCATTCATGGTTCCATAGATCTTCCATTTATTCATAGTCACTGATTCTGTGTTCAGCACAACACTGTCTTCTCTTCTTTTGCCAGGACTGAGAAATAAATCTTCCCCTTGGATTGCCAAGGTTGCATTTCTGCACTCCCATTTCTGGAGTCGACTTTTCTTGTTGCATGGGTACAAAGAAATTTTAGCCTGGTTTTGCTTGTAGGGCACTCCCAAACATTGTGCAAATGCGACGCTCATCAACTGGTGATCAGACACCCACCTGAATTTTTGTAATTCAGTGTTTTTCTTGCAAGCAGCTGTTGTGACTACATGAGAACTCTGAGTAATTAAACAGAGCTTAGTATCCTCATTGTATATTAAAAAATTTTCATCATCTGTAAAACAAAATAATCAGAATTGATGTATTTATGGTGAGCACAGGATGAGGGGAGCTTGTGAGGAAAGAGATGTGCTATTGATTCTATGCTGATCTAACTCATGTCAGTAGACTGTAAATCTGAGTCACTTTTGCAAAGATCAAACAGCATTTTCAAGACATTTCTTTCTGGGAAGGCAAAATAAGTGCAGCTCATGTAAATATAATACAGAGGAAAAAGATCACATAAAATACATTATGAGAGCTTCAAAAATGTCATCACTATAATGGAATTTTCATTAGTATAGTGGATTTTATTTTTCTAAATCCCTCCTGAAATACACATTTCTTTCACAATTTCTAAAAAAGACATTACTGAAGATTTGGAAGTTCACCATCACTTCATGCACTGTAGGTTTAGCTCATGTTACATACCTCTCCATGGGGATGCATTTGTGCTTAATATCCTTAGTGAGTGAGTCTTCTATGACTCCTGCTCCTTCTGCAATTGGCATGTTGTGGTATGTTTTGGGTTGGGGATTTTTAGGATGAAAAACTGTGGAACAGTGACTTGTTGCCTTGTTCCAATTTCGTCTTATTAGTACATCTATCACAAGAAGTCAACATAATTCACACACACAAATTACAAGCATTTTCACAAGGATCATCACTGGGCAGTACACAGAAGTAAAGTCACTATAGGCGTGTGCCTATGTGCCTGTGCATTGTTATGGAAAGACAGATGTAAATGCTGAACAAACTAGCTAATGTTCCTGAGGACTGTAGGCAGCCTCATTTAGTACTCCATGAAGACAAGTAGGCCCTGCTGGGAAAGGTTGCCCAGTACCACAACTGTACTGCCAACACATAAAGCAGGTTGGTCAGTGTGTTCATGAACACAGCTGCCTGCTTTTCGAAGCATTGAGTAGCACAGAGCTCTCACTGCCTTTGGGTCATGAGGGAGTGAAATTTAGACTACAGGGAATATTCTAGGACCCATGGGACTGGAGGGCGAGGCTTTGCCCTTCAGTTCTCTGTGCCTCAAATCCCCACCTGGAAACAGAGATGAAGCAGCATCACCCCCATATCCATCTGAGAAAATAACCACAAAGGGGAGAGTGACATACCCTTCCAAACACTGAAGTAAATTTGTAGCACAAGGGTAGGATGTTAGGGCACAGCCAATGTTGCATAGTGAACAGAGTAGAAAGTGTCTGGGAAGCTATAACAGGAAGAATAGTTCTTGTTAGGCTATCTGTATTCAATGCTTCAGCTCTCCCAAGAAGGCCCTGTGTTACTTTGACTAGCTTAGTAAGCTATGCAAGTTTCATTTCTTCAAAACTAAATTTGGAACCAAGATGTAGTTTCTTCTTTTCTTGTCCATTTAGAAAGGAAGTTTTGAAACTTATTAAATCTTTTATTTCCTACTGCTAACTAAATAAGTACTTATTGTAGTTTCAGCCATTGTCCCTCAGTATTTTTGGGTCTAATAATAGGAGGTCTTGTTGGAAACAGAGATTTGTGCTTGGGCTATCACATAGGTTTGGCACCCAGCTCATGGAGCAGAGGGGAGACTGCCTTTTTGCACAAGCTAGTGCTAGCACAGCTCACATGGCACAGAGTCTGCTTTCAGAAGCTGTGATTTGTACCCCACTCCTCCACAAATCTAATGACTTGAAGGATAAATGAAAAATGTCCTTGAAGCTTATCATCATCCTTACAACAAAAGGGATCTGTGGTCTGTCCTTGGCCAATTTTATGCCTCTTATCCTTCCTCTGAAAGCTGCAGTCGTTATTCTAAGGTTGTTCTTGACTCTCATATTTTTCAAATCTCTTTCAACTGGCATCTGCTCAGCCACAGCATTACATCTCACATCAATCCACATCCTCCATCTCATCCCATGCAACCTCATCCTAAGGCTAGGAGATATACATACAGCATATTATTTAATTCCCTTCTCTTTGTCATTTTTCAGAACTCTGTCACACATATGGACAAGAACTGGAGCATACTGAAGTCCATCTACTTCACAGAGCAGACATAACAATTAAGTTGTAGCCAAAAGGAATTCTTTATCCTCATACATGACTGCCCTGACTTCTGATTCCCAGCCTTACCTCACATCAACTTCTTCCACTATTTAAAAGTGAACCACCATCTTTGTATCTGCAACTTTTCTAAACATCTGTGGGCCACTCCAGTTAGAATGGTTATAAAATGCATGATAGTCGAGGTAGTCAAGCTGCATGAAAATCTTAAATAGCCTGAGAAACAAGCAAGACAACAAAAATGCCCACTTTCACATCCACTTTTGCGGGGGATAAAAAACAAAGACTCACCGAGTGTCTGAAAAGCAGCATGAACAAAAGAGAAGATAACTAAAACTGTAGAAAAAGTCAAGTGTTTCATTTCTTTCTTCTTATTCACAAAGAGATGAGCTGAAATAAATTGCTGAAGTAGAAGTCTTTAAGGAAGCAATCAGTGCTGGCCCCTTCTCTGATTTGGAGAGTTTTAGTTGAAAGAAAAAACTCTGGGCTCTAAATAAGGAAATATCCTGTCATGTGGTATTTTGAAATCTATAAATAATTACAAAATTCAAACTCTGCATCTGAGAGTGAACTTTCCATCCATTCCAACACAAATGGCAAAGTCTGAACAGTTCAACATCATTCCACTGAATTATTTTAACTTTCTTGGTTCTGCTCTGGGATTGTAAAAGCCTGACCCTCAAAGACAAAGAAGCAGGGAGTGCACTTTAAATGCATGTACTTTAAATCTCATGCATACATACCTGGCAAACTTAGGGAAAATATATGTAAATTTCTTGGCCAGATAGGTCTCTACTGCTACAAAAAAATCACAGAATCATTTTATTTGGTGAACTGAGAAATTTCAATTGGAAAAAATTAACCCAGATGGGATAACTTAATTTTGCTTTGTAAATTGACAAACAAGGCACTGTGTATGCACTTGGCTTTTATCTTCTTCAATTTATCAACCGGTAAAACTACTGTGCTACTATTTCACGTGAATTTATCTCAGGAGAAGGAACACAAATTAGCCAAATCTTTCTGTTAAACAGCAATTTTGACCACAAAAAATATTTAATTCATATTATTTAATTCATAAAATACAAATGAATAATTCTTTGTACTAAGTGTAGAGACAAGAAAAATAGAAATATTCTCAAACATTACAAATCAGCTCCAGCCCTTCATTAAGTGAAAAATCAACTTCAGCTGTTATGCAAAATCCCTTTTTTGTTTTGAAGGAAAAGGAGGAAAGATATTCAGCAGAAATTGCCCTTAGAATTTTCTCTCATTTTTCGTGGCTTTATTATGAAGACAAATCTTTCAATGTGTTCTGCAAGAGCAAAACATCACTTAATATGAGAGAAGAAACCCATTTACAGAATATAGGGTCTTCAGTGATGTGTTACCAATATCAAATATCAGAATATCAAAATAATAAAAAATTGTAATACTGGGGGGTTAGCTTTATTGTTTTGGTTATTTTTATCTGTTTACTCTTTTCACGTACCTTGCCTTTATTGTTGTCCATCAAACAGCACTGAGTCTAACTTAGTGTCAGTATTTACAAAAATTATAAATAGCGGTGTGTAACTGGAAGGAAGGAAGGAAGGAAGGAAGGAAGGAAGGAAGGAAGGAAGGAAGGAAGGAAGGAAAAGTGTATGATTAAGGAGACTGTCAGTAGAAGTAGCTTGAGTACAGAATGCCCTTCATTCCATATCCTCTGCAATAGGTTTTGCTTGACTGCAATATCTACAAACCAGTAATTCAATGTCATGTAAATCTCTCCTTCCCAATGACCTCTCCTGTACAGTTCTTAGGAACTTTCTAAAGGTCTGTTTTTCCACAGATCCTTGAAATCTTTTTTTTTTAAATTTATTTCAGTCTTCTATAGACAACATAGAATTAATAGAAAACTTAAAAAGCACAATAACTATCTAAAACAATTCACTACCAACACACCATGGTGTGCCCCACAGCCTTACTGGCCTATAGCATGAATACAGGACCCAGTTGTCTGTCTAGTTATCAGAGAGATGGAGAACAGTAAAAGACATGCTAAAATAAGCAATCAAGTGAAATAAAAGCAGGAATGGATTCTTCCAGCTTTATTTAGCATCCACTTTATTTTATTGTTCATGTTTCTGTGTTTCCTCCTGTTAGCCTCTCTCTTAAGGTAAATGACTCATTAGGTCACCAAACTATATAACATCTCCACAAGCTAATTAAACAACAGGGCGGTATTATCCGGTAATATATTGATATAGTCTCATATTCATAATTGATACAAAACATTCAAAGGCATAGAATATGACTGAGTGCTTGCATATCTTTACTTGTTTTGTAAAATCCAAGATGAAGCCATGAATGATGGATAAGCGTTTCCATTTAATTTACAATACTATGGCATGGAAGGTATTTGTGTAAAAAACATGGGCAATGAGGGCAAAAAAATTATATAAGTCTATGTTTATTCCAAACATGATTTTACTTGAGTAACAGTATGCATGCTTCAGTTACGGTGAGATACATTCTCAAAGTGCAGGCTTTGGGGCTGAGTGCTCTGCAAAGAGAGTGCTTGCTCTATGCCTGAGCTTGATGCTGAATGTGATGCTGCCACAGCCTCTAAAAAGAGAAAACACTAGGGTATCAATCCATAACTTGGAAATCTAAATTCCCACTATTCTGTTAATTCCCATGCTTCTTTAATTATTTATTTTATACAGTACTGAGTCTTAGTCCTAAAAGTATTTCTTGAAGAGCGTAGAGCAATAGCTCTTAATACTTACCAAAGGAATAATTGCTAATAGCATCTGCTAGGTGCATCTAACTTTTATTAAGATTTCCTTTCTTTGAGATAGACTTTTTTTTTTTAAGCTTAACTGTATAGTTTGCCTGTCTTATCCCACTAGACGACACTGTGTTCATTTTTTTCCTTGTCATTAGTAGAATCATTTTCATCGTCCCTTCCAGTTAGGACGTGGCTGTATTCTATCAGCGTGCTGCGCCGCCGTGCCTCTCTTTCAGTCTTACTTTGAGTTTTGATCTTGAATAAGAAATAAATCGTGAAGACCATCCCTAATAAAATGATGAGGACCAGAGTAAACAGTATCCACATATTCATGTGACCATATGCTTTGTCGGTTTTGGCACCTGTAAATAAATACGAGGTAAATGTAAGTGGGTGTACTCTAGCCATAAATAAATATGAATAATACCGAAAACTTATAAATCTCATTTCCCCTGTAATCACCGGGGGGGGGGGAAAATCTATCATAATGTCTCTGCATCAGTCCCCCTTGTAGATTTTATCATGGAAAAGAAGGAGCAAAGAGGAGGTGATCAGTTTATCAAAGCATTTAGTTATCCTGGGATGCCCTGTGTCTCACAGGTACTGCTAAATTGTGCTGGAAATTAATTCAATGGCAATTAAGCAAATTAAGCTCATATAAACAAATAAATAATAAATACAAATTCACTGAAAAAAACCCCCAAGTATTTCTTTTCATGTCTCTTTGAAACTATTGTGAAAGAAAAATAAATCCTACCTTCCACGTTTACAGCTGCCTTAAGAATAGTTGTCAAAGATAAAGACAAATGCTTAGAAAAAAATCTAAAAAGGTCACATTTTCATCCTGGCAGTTTCATGCTAGGAAAAGGTCTGGTAATCTGTGCATCAAGGTTACCTCATCACTTTTCCTGGAAACACATTTGCTAAATTAACAGAGATTAAAAGGTGTGATGGATTTTTAACCTAATAGTCTCTGTAATAAACCTGCATTGTTTTGCATATTAAAGCCTGCTTCTTGCTTTTTTACAAACCAAAGAATCTCCACACACAGGTGGTTTCTGATGGGCTTAGATGGGCTCTCTCTTCTCCCCTGGTTAATAGATCTTGCCCTCTTGACTGGGTCTGCGTGCCTGTGAAGCTTGGGAACAACTTGATCTGAGGATGACGATGTTTGGCAGCTTTCCTGTACCGGACGCGACTCCTTTGAGACCCAGCAGATTTTAATTTACCGTCATTCGTTTTCATCTCTCATTACATCGACAAGTTCGAGCTTTGGTTTGCAGTTTTCCCCGGCTGTGCAAAGAGGGCGCCATCCGCAAGATTTTCCTCTCCGGGCGGGTCGGGGCCGGGCGGTGCGCGGAGCCAGCGGCTCCTGCCCCGGGCAGCGGGGACCGGGCTGCGCCCGGGGGGCTCCGGCAGCCGGGATGCTGCCGCTGCCGCTGCTGCGGCCGGAGCACAGCAACGAGTTAAGCTCCGGCCTGTTGGTGAGCACGAAGGACACGCAGCTGTGAAATGGTCCCTGGGAAGGCTGCAGAGCTCATCGTATCGTACAGAGCTCGCTGTCAGGCTTGTGCCGAAACCCCGTGCTGCTTAGGGAACCTGGTGCCGGGGAGTAGTCTCCGTGCTTTGGCGTTGCACGTAAGGGCCGCTCACAGTTAAAGCCAACAAATAAAGGCTGTGTTAACACCGAGTTTCTGCTTTCTGATATATCTGGTAACAAAGACTTAGCGTTCTGTAGTGTCTATTGCTCCAACTACCCAAAGAAAACCAGGAGCTGCCCTAAAAGGAGAATTTTCCTTTTCAGAAAATGCTCTGCCAGGGTCAAGAATGTATATTGCTGCGCTCCCCACCAGCTGCAGCTTTGCTCTGGGAGGGCAGAGGGCAAAACCTCAGAAACATCCCGAATCTCGGGGTTGCAAAACAGGGCAGGAAATTGTAAATTTTTTTTGCAGAATTAACAGTTAAACTCCAAAATACCACATGGCTGCTTGGCTCACAGTATTCTTGTATTGCTACTTCCTGACCAAAACAGATGGTGCTCAGTTACACAAAAACAAAATATTAACAACAACAAAAAAAAGCTAACCAAAACACTTCTGTTTTCAGAGGTCACTATACACGCTCTGGATCATGTTTCCGTTCTTATTTAAATGGAATTGCTTCATCCATCTCATACTGGAACAGCATGTATCATAGTACAGTAAGAGGAAGAAAAGGAAATTATTGATGCAACCCTTGTTCCATAGAAAGTGAATGCTAATGTTAGCAGGAAAATACGTGTGTATGTTGGAGTGGAACAAAATGACAAAGGAGCTGAAAATTGTCAATAAATATTGATCAACTTTAGTTATTAATCAAATATTCATCACAGAATGGAAGAAAATCTGAAGTTATGAAGCAATAAAACATGAACAGGACAGATAAGAAAAAAAAAGATAACTCTGTATATTCATATTATTTTTGACTGAATGCTGAAACGAGTGGTAAGGAAGACTGTAAATACAGCGCTTTATGTCAGTCTTTTGTAATGACCATATCATGCTATTACTACTGAAATAAAACCACAAACATCAAGAGCAAATATTAAAGAAGTCACTTACTCTTTGGTTTCTTACAAATAAACCCCTTTTGGGAAGAGCAAGGAAGGATACTCCAGTAGCCAGAGAACGCAGACAACTCCACACAGTAATCGAGCTGGTCCTCCGAGGGCTGTCCTTCTCCCCAGTTGACAAAGTCTAAGGCACTGTTGTCTTGCCAAAGCAACTGCCCTGGTGTTGCAAATGTTAGTAGCAATACTAATAGTTTGACATCAAAGATCTTGATTAATATTAATGTTACTACTTTACTCAGCCTAATAAATCCATACCACTTTCTTCAAAAATTCTATCTGTGGTTGTTTTCTAATGCATTTTGTTTTGATTCCCTTCTTAATAACACTATAATTGCTTTTCTAAATTATGATTTATAGATTTGCCAACCATAACTTAGTTTTAATTTACATGTCCCCATATTTTTGGCTAGGGTACTAAAGTTTCAAACTGACCAAAGATAAAACTAGAGTGTTGTGGGGTTTTTTTAATTTTTAAATTATTATTTCAGCAGCACTCATTAAAAATGAAACAACTGTTACTGTAATGCTTAAATATATGCTTAGTTAAAATTTAAAACACTTCTTTTTGCATAAACTCTGAAACAAAAATTTTGCAGTACAAATGAGTAAAAAAAAAAAAGAATCAGAAAAAAATCAAACCAAACCAAACCAAAAAAACCCAACCCTTCTTTCTGACTGTTTGCGGATTCACACTAGTGTTATTTCCTTCCAGGTGCATGTTTTCCATTGCATTCTTTTTCTGGTAGCCAGCAGCCTAATTTTCTCCATACAGAGATACAGAGAAGCTTGATGCTGTGGGCTCTGGCCTGGCACCTGCAACTCCCACATGGGTACTCTCTGGCTGTGAGAGTATGTGAGCCAGCTGGGACATGTTCCCTACCAGGCCACAGATCAAACAGGGTGGAAAAGGCTTTCTCAATGGCCAGGAGTAGGAGACATTCTCAGGGAGAGCTGAGGTCAGAGGGACGGTTACATGTTATTGTCTGTGGTCCTCTGTGAAGATTCTTGGTGATAGAGCAACCATAAACTGCTGTGCAAAATTATCAGTGAATACAGCAATTCCTGGATGATTCAAATTTAGAGATGTACCAAAATTACATGTAGTATCTCACTTTCTTAAAGAACAGTGTCTTTTATGTTGTACCTCTCAAAAAGTCCTCCTATCACCCCTCCACATCTGTGCTACTGAACCAGACATAGAGAAGATATTTGAATTGAGGCAGTCCCACAGGGTAGCATCCCTTTGGTGGACCCACGCAATATCCAAGACCCATAACTGAAGTCAAGCAAATTTGTTTTCTACAGCCTTTCGCACCTATTGGATAAAACCATCAACTTCCAAGAATTTTTAGGTTATATGCTATCAATCTATCTCTTTGTTTTGAACAAGCTTTTATTGCACTTCAGTTAGATTCTTAAAATCAACAATGTATCCTAATCATATTTCTGTCCATTTAATGAAGACTATGATTAAGACTAAGATAGTTACCATTTACATTTCTGTATATTCCTATCCAAAAGCCACTTGTCTTGCTTGTGTATAAGTCTGCATGCTCTACTAAAAAATTTGATTCAGCCAGATCTTCTACAGAAGTCAACATACCACCTATAAAAAAAGAAGATGATTGGAGGTATCCCCTGTCATATAAGTCAGTGGTAATTACAGTCTTTGACATAGGATAAGGTTAATAATGAAACCTCTCTTGCTGGTGGGGAGTAAGCAAGGATTTAAATAGCGATCAGAAAGTAGTGTTCAGCCCTAGGGGAACAGCACAGACTGGGGGTGATGTCATCAGAAATGAGGGACCTGAAAGCACAGTGAAGATGATGATTTTAAACACCAGGCTAAGTTCATATTATTTTCAAGTGATTGGATAATACATTTCATAGGTATTATGAATGGTTATTTATTTGTTCTTCATGGTTTGACAGAATATTATGTAGCATGTAATATTGCACAGAAAAAAAAATTTGCAATTGAACTTTATTAATTTTTCTGTCTATGGTCATGGATCAAAAGGGCTGAAAGGTTCTAAAAAGATATGAAACAAAAAGACCCATTTCTTTTGGGCAGTATAGTGCTTCCCTTTCTCTTACACAGCCCCCTGAAGCATGGATAAGGTAGCTGATGATTCAGCAGCATAGATGGAAAAGGGCCAAGGAGCAGCTCATGGTCTTGGCCAGGATCAGATGCCTCCAGGGTGGGAGAGAGAAGCAGTTGCCCTGCCCTGGCTCTGCAGGCTGCCAGGCAGACCTGCTAATAGATCAAGGGCTTGCAGGGAGAGCACACAGCCCAGTTTGGATCACTCATCCCATGTTAGGAAAAGAAGGGACAAGGCCAGAAAGAATTTAACCTATTTTAAAATCTTACTAAAAAGAGAAATTTTGTGAATGAAGAAATATAACAAGAAAAAAGTACATCTGGAAAAAAAACAAGGTAAATTGGTCATCTTAAATTCAACATAACTGAAAAGCAAACAGCATCAATGATGAAAAATAAATAAGACTTTGATTTCCTTTTTTGTATTATGCACAGATTTTGCAGGATTAGTTTTCAATATTTTTTTTAAGTGAATTTTTATGTCAAAAGTGAAATCCTATCTTTGAGTAAAAATCATAATTACCTGATTGAACACACTGAGTCACAGACTGAACCCAGCTCATTTCATCAACATTGAAGTTGTAGCAGTGGCTTCGAAAGGGAATCCAAGATATGTGATCAGATTCAGGACATTTTCCAATGTCCTGTGGGGGATCAGAAGGAAGTACATCTAGAAGAAATGAGATGTTATGGATGCTTTCCATCAGTAGAGATTGCCGATCTGCAGATATGAAATCAAGTTACAAAAACCCAAATCTTTCTTAAAAGTACTTAAAATATTCTTTGACACACAGTGCCAGATATCAGTGACTATGTCAAGAGTGACAATAGGGAGCAGAACTGCTCAGTCACAGCTGAACATTTCAGTGTGAGCCTCCACTCTTCTGTGTTACCAACTAAATCAAACTTGGACTGCTTCAAGGATATTTGAGTGTTCAGGGGATTTTGGTTCTAGGCTATTTTGTTATAACCAACATATTTGTAAAAATAAAAGTGGAAAAAGAAAATGCCAAACCCTCAAGAGGTTTTTCAATTTGATTTTAAATGAAATATCAACTAAATCATAGTTTACTGGGGAAAATTCCCATTTAATAGTTTCCTCAACATAATAATCCCTACATAAATTTTCTGAACATCTTTAACTCTGACAATGTATTAAATAATCTAAAGCTCATTGAATATTTGTGTAGTATCCCCTCATTTTCCTGAAAGCAATGACATTATGGGAAGAAACAGTAACATTGCTAGTACATGCTTTTTTAAGATGAAAGTTACAAGTTAATAGAGTTCAAGCTCAGAGCATGGCCTGGAAAAGAAATTTAAGAAAACCTACCCAAAAATAGATCAAAAGAAACTCCTCAGATTTGCCATTAAGTCAGTGTCACTAGAGATAACAGCGATTGCTCTAGCGCAAATGAGAAAGCAAAAAAGTTCTGTCCCATCCTAATGTTTGCCTGTAGCTTTTAACTTGTGGTATTCCTCAGTGACTCCTATAGAATCACTAAGTATGAACTTTTGTTTGGGATGATAACAGACTCTTTCTTTTCCCAATACCATAATACATGAGCAGCAGCCACGAGACTGCTGCGTGGATAACCACATAGAACCCTTCCTCTTTTACCCAGGTTTTAGAATCTAGTGACAGTGAAGCTGTAACACTGTATGAACAATCCTAATATTGAAGGAACGAAATTTATTTTACACTCAGTGGACTTTATTGATTACAATCCTTCCCATAACACTCCTGTCAGTGAAATGTTTCACATGCTAGGCTCAAAGTGAAATATTTAGTATTCCCACAGTCTCTGAGTTCTGTTCACGTGTAACATAGGGAAACGCCTATGGCAGTTATCACCCCAGTGCAGTGAAACTGCAGTATTCTCTGTGCTGAACAACAAATCCATCAAATAAAACATTATTCATGCAAAATAAGGCTATTGACATTACGTACTCTGGCTTATTATTCCTTAACATATACTTAAAAACTTGTATTTCAGTGAAAGCAGATCCGGCAAGGTTTCTGCCATAAACGCAAATGTCATCATCATAGCTTACCCTCAGATTTTTTGCAGACAGGAAAATGTTTTTCATCACAAGGTGCTGTTTTCCAGCTTCCGTGGAGCTCTAGATAGACACAAGCTATTTTCTGTTTTGGTTCTCCATAGTACCACTTAGAAAAGTTTATCTTCCGTTTATCAGTCCATCTGTAATAGCCATAACTCTAAAATTGAAACAGACATTTAAAATAATTTTTCTGCACTCTCATCTACTGTTTCAGGTAAGTGGATCTATACAAATACACATTTTCTCTGTGATATATAGAGTTCAGTTGGTATATCGGTGCTAGTACAGTTAAAATATTAATTGAATCTGGACTCAGCAATGTAAAAGCAAGACACAGTGGTATGGCTTCCATGCTGTAACATCCATGAAGATGCTTTGAAGGCTGAATGGTGCTTCCTGGGTACTGCTGGTGCTCAGTCACTTGTTGGGCAACATCATGGGGTGGAATCACAGAGGAGTCCATTCACCATGAAGAGCAACATGTCCACAGGAACACGAAATCTGTGGAAAACTCAGGTGGAAGCAAGTCTCAGAGGGTGGCTCTCAAACAAGGACTGTAAGCTCAAGTACAATTCTGAGGAGAAACATTCAGGAGTAAACTGCACCTACCACTGCAAAAAATATGAGTAAGTTACTAGTTTGTTAGAAGTAAACCAGAAATATGGAGGAGCAGGAAGTTTTGAGTCTTTGAGTCTTCCTTCCCTCTCTTCCTTACAGGAAGAATCTGAATAATTACAAGGAAAAGGGAAGAGACCCAGATGGTATATTCCTAACATTAAGAATGGAGAAATAAAATATGATCCCACTCTAGTGTCCAGATGTGTCAAGAGGCCAGGTACTCAAGCTTGGCACTACCAGGGCAAGATCACTATGTGGGGAGCAGGAGGAACCACAAAGCTCCCCTCTGCAACAGCAGGGCCAGCTCATCTGTAAGGACCAAGAGAACATATCTGGTGATCTAAATTTGGCCATAATGCAATTTTAACTTCTTCCTAACCCATGTTTCTATGACTGTAAAAAAACCCAAAAAACAAGCAACTTTATGTCTAAGATTCCCAGAGTTACAGAGTTAGTAAAGACAGGCCAGCACTGTCAGAGGTTCCCATTCTTCTCTGTTGCCTAAGGTGGAGATTAGTGATTTAAGATGGATGAAGTTAAATGAAATGAGTGCTGTCCACCAGTCCTAGGTTCCTAAAACTGTCCATGCTACAATTCTCACTCCTGATAATAATCCAATCATAGCATTTAATCACACCACCTATCAATTAATTAATCTTACCACATTGCTGTTGAGCCCAATCCATAAGGGCTCTCCATATTGCACTGCCTGCAGCAGCAGGAATATATTACTGTAGTTATCAAAAATGCTGGCGAGCTCTGAAGACGTCTCCTTGCAGGCTTTTCTTGCTTCTTCCCAATTCATTTTAGAAGGAATGATTAAATAGCTGCTGTTACCATAATGGATGAAATCAGAATTTGGAGCAGTTGTGGAATGAAACAGTTCAGGCTCTGTAGGAAAGAGGTAAGAATTTGAGAGGAAGGGGAGAATACAGTGAAAAATTACTATTTGTCTGAGTAGAGCTCTCTAGGTGCCCTTCCGCAGTGCAGGTGAAATTCCTCCCGAGCACAAACACGGTGCAGGATCGACACACCATTTTGGTCTCAAAATAGGGGTGAATGAAATTTCATTCTAAGCAAAGTTTGGGACTTTGCTGATGATTGTTTCCCATGTAAGATGAAGTGAAAAAGGAAATTCTAGGTGTACCTTAAATAATCTATAAGGAAGTGGAAGGCAAAAACCTAGAGCTAGTGGGTGAGGACAGAAAAAGGACAAAAACTTCCTTTCTGTTTCGTCAGTGTTGAGAACGCCCTGGCAATTGTTTTTGCTAGCGATGGCTTCAGGCAGCTTTCTGCAATTGCACGGGATGGAGCCATGAAACATCTGGCCCAGCTGTGGCTTCTTCCTGTATTTTCACTTGCTGCTCAGCAGTTCTCTGTTTCTATTCCTGTGGGCTCTGCAGTGTAGCTGTGCTCTGAATGTGTCTCCCGTCCTGAGAATACGCAAAGAAAACTAGAATGTTTGCCCTCCTGATTACTGCTGCTCTTGTGATATAAAAGTATTGCAGGAGAATAAAGGGCAAAAGAACCATTTTAACTGACCTTCGTTAACCCTCCAGTGGAGCCTGTGTGAGGGATTTTAACAATGAAGCATGAGGATGGGGGAGCAGCTTTCAGTATATTGTCTAGCTAGCTAAGATACCTATGGTGGAGGTCACCAATGGCTTTGTCTTTATGCTTTATATTTCCATTTGCAAAATAACCCAATTCAGATATCTGTATCTCTGCTGGTTGGGTAGATAACAGGTGGCTAAACTTTTCTGTCAGTGGAGAAAAAAGGCATTTTGAAGGCACAGCTCTTCTAACCTGTTTTGGGGATTTATCTCAGGATCAGCCAGGTGAATCCTGCCTTTAAAGTGCCTACTCCCACATTCAGGCCACTATTTTAAATGTACATGTCTGCAGGGTAGTAAAGTCAGCCTCTGTGATTATGATGGTAGGGGAGAGTCTGTAAAGCCAAAACTTCTTAATAATCCTTATCCTGGAGCAAGTTCTGTGTCTGGAAGTCCTCATCTGGGAAAGGAGCCTGCTTCCCTCACCCTGGCTGCTACAGGCACAGTCAGGCAGCTACAACTGAGGACTCATACAGTCAGATTGTTGAGTTAATGTCTTCCAACAAAGACAGTGAGAAGTAAAACTTACTGCTGTCCATCTGGCAAATATAGCTTTTTTTATGCTGGCAGTCGGTGTTTTCCCAGTAGCCTGCTTCCATCATTGCAATGCAGTCAGTCTAGGGAAAAATAAAAAAAGAAAATTATAGCCGGCGAAGTGCAGAATGTGTAGCAAAATAATAGAAATATGTTTGAAGAGACCAATTTAAGAGCTTTATTTTCTAATTTTCTGGCTTTTATTTTCATTTATTGTTTCTTGGAAAATAAACTTACTGTAATTTACAGCTTAAGCAAATGGACTTTCCTTGGCGGATTACTGTAAGAATTTTTGTCAATTTATTAATATTTCTTGGAGTGCACCAAAGCTATTTTTTACTATGTAGTTTATGGTAACCTGTGCTGAAATTTGTTGACTTTTCATTTAGATTCATGCTGTACAAGGAGAAACAATAAAACAAAGTAAAAATCCCAGCTAGTAATACTGAATATTTTCAGTAAAATCTAGTAACTTTGATTAATTCTAGTGGTAATTATAATACAGTACTCCTTGCAGTTCTAGACTTCTGTAATGGAACTGCAATAAATATAGACTCTAAACATGCCTATCAATCTCTGAGTACAACTTTAAAAACTTAGTTCTGAGATATTATTCATTTGCATTCTGCTTTAAGCCATTGAAATGTAGGATCCTGGCTGAGAGAGAAGTCAGGCTGGTTACGTTAACCATGAGTATGTTATCTAAGTTTCGTATATCTTGATTTTTTTAATATTTACCTGTATTGTAATATACTTCCAGTCAGCTTCTATGTATTTATCTCTAAATGGGAATTGTCTTGCCCAGTTTGAATAGTCAAAAAAGCTTCCATCTGTCCAAAGGTATGTACCTTCACTGTTAATATCATTCAGTCCAATCCATGCTTCATTGGTGACATCTTTTAGGTGGAAGATGAAAAAGGCTATTAAAAAAAAAAAGAAATCAGAGAAAGAGAGTAGCGGAGGAGTTGGTTTTCTTCAAATTCAGTGTATACAAAATTCCAGATAAAACAACCAATCAACTTTTAAATTAGGTTCAATACTGGTAGACTATGAGTTAATGGTTAAGGAGAAAAATTACAATGGATACATTAACTGAAGCAGTTTGATTTCATTAAAAACAAACAAACAAAAAGAAAAAGAAAAAAAAAGGAAAATAATTTTAAATAACAACTATGGAGACTTCTTGGCAATATTATAGAAATTAGGGCTAGAAAGGACTTCAAAATGATTTATCAGTCTTCCCAAAAGCAGCATCAGCAGCACATATGTAATTTCTAATGGATGTTTATTTACTTTCTGACTTGAATATCTGTGGGCATTTCATTAGTATGAACTATTACTATTTATCTCATCTTCCAAGGCCACAGAGAATAGATAATTCTGTTCCCCCCACATGACATTTTTGCCAAGAGATGGGAAGTGTCTTGTTTCTCTCTAGTCTTCTCTCTGGACCAAGCAGCTTCAAGTCTTCTTCCATAGGTTACGCTATTTAGATCTGGAGCCTACTTCAGCCTTGTCATTAGATGGTTAAATGTGCTGGCTTCAATGCCAAAAGGTTCAGATGTCATACCTTGCACTTGGTCATTGTGTATAGAGGCCAAATTTCCCCCTAATTCTATACAAGCACTTCTTGCAGAGTGCCAAGTCCGTCTCTCTTCTTCTCTGGATCCAAATATTTTATAACACTGTAGGAAGAGTAAAGGATTACACATAATTTTGGGTATCAAAGAGTAATTAAAACCTTTGGTTTTGATTCATTTACTTCCAGTTAAGAGCAGCAGATGGGGGATCTGCTGAAATGCAAATACTTTCAGCCAGCAAGAAGGAGACCCAGCTAATCACAGCAATGTATGTGCAGCACTTACAAACTTGTGGGCAGTCCAAGATTAGCACTGGGCAAAAGCAGGCAATCTCCAAAAGCCTTTGAGGAATTAAGTAGATAACCAAAGTGCACAGGTAGAGGTTTAGGGTCATGTTATGGAAAAGTAGAATTTTCAAGAGACTGAAACTATTTCCTTATTGGGAACGTAATTTGGGGGAGACCATCTCTCAGGTCAAGCTCTTTCAGTTATATACCACAGACATAGTGCTAAAGCCTGAGCTTGTGTAAGCATTCACCATGAACAGAGCAGCATCAGGAGGAAAAAAAATATATTGTTTTTGTGGTTGTGTGTATGTTCTGAGGGACAGAAGACATTGCTTTTAACTGGCATTTTCTTCTTCTCCCTTTTTATGTCCTTTGAATGCATAAAAACTTTTCCTGTTCATAGAATCATAGAATGGTTTGGGCCAGAAAGGACCTTATAAATCATCTATTTCCAAGCCCCTGCCATGGGAAGGCCATCTTCCACTAAACCAGGTTGCTCAACCCTCCATCCAACCTGGTCTTGAACACACCCAGTGATGGAGCATCCACAACTCTCCTAGGCAACTAGCTCCTGCATCTCACTACACTCATAGTGACAAACTTCTTTCTAACATCTGATCTAAATCTACCCTCTTCCAATTCAAAGCTATTACCCCTCATCCTATTACTACAAGCTCTTGTAAAAAGTCCTTCCCCAACTTTCTTGTAGGGCCCTTCAGATACTGGAAGGCTGCAATAAGGTCTCCCCAGAGCCTTCTCTTCTCCAGGCTGAACAACCCCAACTCTCTCAGTCTGTCCTCATAGGGGAGGTTTTCCAGCCCTCTGATTATCTTAGTGGCCTTCCTCTGGAACCACTCCAACATATCTATGCACTTCTTATGTTGGGAGCTCCAGAGCTAGATGTAGCTCTCTAGGTGGGGTCTCACAAGAAGAGAGTAGAGGGGGAGAATCACCTCCCTTGAGATGCTGGTCACGCTTGTTTTGATGCAGCCCAGGATATGGTTGGCTTTCTGGGCTGCACTTGCACACCATTAACTCATGTTGAGCTTTTCATTAACCAGCACCCTAAAGTTTTTCTCCTCAGGACTACTCTCAATCCATACTCTGCCCAACCCTATATTCAGGGTTGACCTGACCCAGGTGCAAGACCTTGCACTTGGCCTTGTTGAACTTCGTGAGGTTGTCATGGGCCCACATCTCAAGCCTGTCAAGGTCCCTCTCGTTGGTATCCCTTCCCTCCAGCATGTCAACTGCACCACTCAGCTTGGTGATGTCCACAAACTTGATGAGAGTACAAGTATGGATTGCACTGTGGAACTGTGTGGTCAGGTGTAATTTTTTGCTTAACTTACCAAAAAACAATTCTTGCTTGTTTTCTTATTTGATTTGACATTTATTGCTGATGGTGTTACTCAGCTTAAGATGAGTTGTGATAGCTGATTACAAATGAAAATGTGACCTTTCATTTTTTCTTCTCAGCATTACTCAGAAAAAGGGGCTTACACTTAAGGATAATGGAATTTGCCAACATGAAAATTGACTACACTGCTATTTAGAATACCACATAACAAACTGGTTTCTAAAATGAGAGAATTTATACAGTGCATTAAATGGATAGTTGTTTTCACTCCCTATAGCAAATATGCTAAAAATAGCTGAGATTTGTAACTATACCTTATTGTTAAACAAAAGCCAAGTTTCAGGACATCCTCCCAGAAGCGGAAGCACAGTAGGAGCAAATCCTGAGTAAGTTGCATTGGGCCTTTCACAGATGAAGGCATTTTTCACAGCACAGCTTATATCTTTCCAAAAGCCTGTAAATAAATGGAATACAGAGAATCACTGTCTGAAACTCTCATACCACCATTACAGCAGTCAGTCCTAGACAGTATTCATAAAGCATGAATTTCACCTTCCAGAGGCAGGTGAAACAGTTGCTATATACACATTTACCCAAATACACTCCTCCTTCCTCTACAGTAGGTTTCTCTAGTATCTATGGCTTGGTTTTAAACCTTGGCACACTTGTTACGAAAAACTGTCAGTATTGTTCAAATACCTCTTTGTGGGGTAGCCTCAAATTTAAATATGTAGCAAACATTTTGGATTTTGATGCCAAGTTTTCAACTGAACTCTGATTTACTCACCAAAGTCTTTTGACATTATCACACAGTTTTCATCATTGTTTGCAAAATTGGGTTCATTTGGAGCCCAGGCGACATAGTTCACTGGGGTCTTATCCAGCCAACTGAAAGAAACAAGGGGACAGTGGCTGCCAGACAGACATCTCCAGCAGACATTTAGTTATAAGGTCTGTTTAGGTAAAGGGCTAAGCAAGGCACCAGCAGTGACCAGATGGAAAAGGCTCTACATATACTAGAGAGGACATATCCACAGCATTACTGCTGCTTCTTATCTGTTTAGTACTGTCACATTCAAGTCCCATCAGCATCCCCTTTTGCACTCACCAGCGCACAGACTTCTCTTTCATCCCAGAAAGGTGCCCTTCTGGAGGCTGCCTACAGATTTCTAAAACAGGTTCCCTACCAGCAGTTTCAGAAAACTGTTGGGTGAGATGTTGTTTACACTTCTTGCTTCCAGTTCACATAGCTTGAACCACTGGGATTAGTCTGATAAAACCCTGATCACATTTTATCAAAACCTCCTGGGCTTACTCTGTAGCCATTGGAGATCTGGGCAGAGTTAATCTCAACTAAAGGTTGTTGCCTGTAGTTGATCAGATGAATAACACCCTAAAATTAGCTGCTTGTCCTCACTACCTATGAAGGATTGATTGGGTGTTTAACTCTGTTCTCTCAGTGTAAGACATTAAGTGAAATGAACCTTATTCATGAACTTCTACTGGGGTTGGTCTCCCAGATCTGGAAGGAAAACACATTGCTCTGCTTAAATAGGGAAGAACTTAACACTTCTGATCTGAGACTTCTCCTGAAAACTACTCAGAGGTCAGTTGCACTTGTAACATGAAAGCACGCACAAATGCTTCCATAGAGCAAGATGAATTTGCCATCGTTTGTTTGTTGTTCATTACCAGTTTTCCATTACTTACCTGAATTTTTGATCAAAGCTGACAACTAAGCCAATGAAATATGATTCCATGCTGAGTTTTGTGTAAATCTAAAACAAAAGTGATTAGCAGTTAAGCAGTAAACAGTTCCTCAACATGAAGCAAAAATCTGGAAGCCCATTAAACATGACTGTGATTTTTTTTTTTTTTAATTGGTTTTTTTTTGTTTGTTTTCAGGATCTGAGCTTCAGGCAAGAACATTGTAGGTGTAGACCCACGGTTTTGAGCAGGCCACAAGGATATAGGGAGCATCCTGGAGTGAGGAATCCACTGGATAGAAAAGCAGTAATCACTATGCTGAAAACTAGATGTCTTAGAAGAGACAAGGAACCTGAGGCTGAACTATCCTTTGCTGCACCTTTAATATTTGCATGCCTTTTTCCTCTACCTACTAAAAGCAATAGTAAGTTCTTTACAGGTCCTGAAAAAATATAGTTATATAAAAAAAATAATGTAGGAGAATTGCTCAGGACTCTAGCTCAGCTGTTCCCTTTCTTTTATTAGCTGCTCTGCTTCAGAGTTCAATTATAATTAATAGGCTCAGTGCTTACGTATTTCCATAGAAATTGTCTTTTGCTTTCATTCTCAATGACAACAAGATCTGCAAAGTTCTTCTGACAAATTCTCCGTGCTTCTTCCATATGGACACGTTCTTTGCTGAAATAGTACTGCTTGCCTTCATATAGAAGCCATCCATCATTGGTGGCTTGATATTCTGAAAGATAAAGAATCATCTATATTACATTCATATCTGGTCTGTATAAAGTCTGAAAACAAGTAACTTTTCTTTGAAAGAGGAAAAATTCCTACCAAATTTGTAGTTTGGTTCAGGTTTTAGCAGTGTACCTGTAAAATGAAAGATCATCATTAGCAACATTCCAGATACAAAAAAAATCCAAAGAGGTTTACTTCATGTAGTTGTAAATCCTTTGTGTAATAGACAAAAAAACCCCCTCCTGAACTATGAATTATATAATGCATTTTCAAGACTGTAGAGCACACATGCCACCGGAATAAATTAAAAATTATGTATAATTTAGAAACACTCATCAAGTGAAAAATACCTATTTCCATTAACACTGTATTAAACAATCCAGGATATGCAGTAAACATTTTGTACAGGAAATCTACATCAGTTTGAAAATGTATTTATTTTTTAAATGTATTTAAAAGTATTTTTTAACATGCTATTATTAATTTTTTATATTCATGGACCTAGAGCCAAACAGCATAATCCAGCCAATATATTACATTCTCAAGCTTATCTACATAGTAGTAAACTATTCACAAGTACTGAAAGCTTAATGCTGGTATTTTGTTAATACCACACGTAATTCCTGGTGTCTCAATGCATTTCTCCTGTCCTGATGGCTTGGGTTTTACTAGAAAGTCTATTTTAAAAACAGAGTCCTGAAAAGCCAGTAGCTACCAACACCAAGCTACTGATTACAGGATGGACCAGGGACAAGCAATTAACCTCTTGCTATTCCCAGGGCCAGCTGGACCTCCTCAAAGATAGCACTGCTTTTATTTGAATGCCTATTATTTTGTACTTCACCAGAACTACTAATTCTGTTCTTAGCTTTCCAGTTCTTCTGTGGCTTAATGGAGAGGAACACATTATTAAAGAAATGACAGGAACAGTTTAGATGAGAAATAAGAAAACTAATGAAAAAGCAGTTAAATTTCTTCTGTTGGGAGATTTTAAACATTTTCTTCTTAAGCATTTAGTGAAGAATAGAACTTTAATTATTCAAGTATCTTCATGATGAAGTTACAAACTTCACCTCAGTTTGATTTTATTTTTTAATCCTAACATAACTATAACATTCCTTGTTTTTCCAAAAAATGGAGTATCTTAAATATCAAGTCTCATAGGAATTAACAGCTGAGCATCTCTCTTCTCATGCTGATCATCTCTCTTCTCATGCTGATCATCTCTCTTCTCATGCTGATCATCATATAATCTAGATTCACAACAATGAGCTCTAATTATTTTATTTTTTTACTTTTGAAAGGCCATCTAGGATCAAACTGATCAGAGTCTTTATGTTACAGTTTCTGAACTAACTCTGAGTAATTTCACCAAGAGCGGAGAGCTACATCTGTGCAAAGCAGTGTGCTCGGTGCACCAGAAAGGGCTGCACAGGATGTACTGTTTCAAGCTGGTATGCAGAAGTCAGTGTTTTGGTGGTGCAATTTTATGACTAATCTTTCCATAAGGGAACAATGATTCTTCCTTTCCACTTAAGCAATTTTTCAGTGTTCACACGGTGAGTTATTTGCTGTTCGATGGTAATGGTTTGTTGGCAGAGTCATCAAATATTAGATATACTCAGTGCTTTATATACAACTGCTTCTCCCTTCCCCTCCCTGTTGTGCCTCCTACTAGTTCCCTGAGTGCTTCCACCTTTCTTTTCACTTCAAGAAGATTTTGAGAATGTCCTGCTCCATAGAGGTACGTGCAAGTAGTCAGGTTACAACCAGGAAGCAGGCATATAAAAGTAGGACTGGTTAAGCAAAACAAGTTCTTTCGTAATCAGTTGTCACTTGGGGTCCTCAACCCATGAAGACTCCCTTTCCCACTGGCAGGCACTCCAATGCATGTCCATCAGGTCCATTTCGTGCCCTGGCATCAGATGCAGGAGGCCTGGCTTTAGGGCCCTGCTTCCCAGGCAATGCTGATAGATGCAGGATTCCTTCAAGGCTACACCAGCCTCTACTTTTGATCTCTTTTTCAGAGTTACTGGTTCCTATAGCAACTCTCTTTGGTTTTCATTATTCGTTTCACAGAGGGAAGCAAAGCGTTTTTCTCTTTTGTACAGAGAACTCTACTGTCCTGCATCTTTGGCACTCCTGGGTAAGCAGATAGAGATACAAGGAGGAGATAAAAGAAGAGGGATAAAAGTATCTTTGCATTACAAATTTATTGAACCCATGACAGAAAGAGATAAAGCCAAAGATAAAATAATAGGGACAGCTATAACTTTCTGCTTCTGAGTGCAACTGAAATATCCCCATTCATTCTTCTTGCTTTATGTGTTGCCTTCACTGCAACTGGTCTTAAAACTAACAATTCCCAGTATCTTTCTCCTTTTCAATTTGTTTAACTCCATACAATTTGGTTTTGAACTTAGGTTTATTATTCCACTTAAATGGAGAATAATCATACCTTTTTTTGTTTCACAAATCCAATTAAGTAACTGTTCACAGCGCAAGTCGTTCCAGCGCATTTGGGGTGATCTATTAAACATAACACAATGTTCAAGTTCTTCATGGTTGTTGGGTTCATCTTCATCCCAGTTCTCATAAATTACCTGTGTTGGAAATACACCTCAGTTATTATGTGATTCAAGCTGAGTGGAAGTAATTGAGATGATTGCCATCGTAACACAATTTCAGGATCTCATCATCTCAAGTACCTTGTTTATGGGATCAGTAGGAGTTCAGATGGGTCTGGGAGGGCTGTGAAAGTCATACTAATCAGCTCACTTTCCCCATCACTCCCCAGAGAAGGTGTAAAGATTACATGGTATAGAAAAGTATATGTCTGATGAAGGAAAAACTGAGGGGTGGAAGGAGTTGTGTTTATCTCACTTCATGAAAGATGGCAACCTGACTTTTCTGTACTGACATGCAGCAGTTCCTGGTCTGGGATGTTGTGAAGATCTAAGAGCACAGACCGTGGAAGATGGGATATAATGGTATCAGGGATGAAATAGAGACAATTTTGTACTTCCATTGGTATGTTAAGACAGTGCCATCACTGAGCACTGCAGCTGTTCAGCTGATGGATAAAGAGCTCCCATGTACCTGCCAAAGGTTTAAAGATGTTGGAAAAAAAGCATAAAAATATTAAAATCTCTATATTCTAAAGGACAGTAAAACAATTAATATCCAGCAAATAAGTACTCACAGGAGAACCATCAACCCAGGCAAATCCTTCATCAGGATTTAAGAGAAACAAACCAATCCAGAAAGCCTGAGTGTGCAATCCTTTATCCCTAAAATAAACAAAACAACACAGATACTTGACTATAGAAAGTGAGACAATGAGATAAATACTAGAAAAAATAGAAACACGCTTCTTTCTGTCACATCTGAATTGGTAGCTGCTCCTTCTCTGTTGGCCCATAGCCAGGCTCACTGCCTGCACCCTGTCAAGGGGCTCCATAGTGTTGTGTGTTGGGACAAGATTTGTCATATTTGAATGTAAGTTGAAGAACAAGTGATGTGGCACAGAGCTCAGGCTCCCATCCCTGTGGCTGGAACACAGCTCTTGGCTGTAGCAGGAGTTCACGGATAGAGGTTTTAGCAAAAATTAAACATCAGTAGAGAACTATAATAAAATTTAACTAATGAAAAATAGTGAAAATTGTTTTTCAACTGCTTTAATTTGTTTCTTGGCACTTCCTACTAAGCTTATGTAATAGTTCACGCTATTTATCTTGTTGTACCTATACACCAGCTAAAACAGAGTCCTATTTCATTTACTATATAACACAAAGATTTCCCTCTGCAAAGATTTTATAGTCTAAACCAAAGAAATTTAACAGACAAGTAAGAACACATTCAGCTTCTCACAATACTGAAAACATGAAAAAATTAAGAAGAGTGAGATCACAAAAACCTTCCTATATGACAGTTTTAAATCTATTTGACAAATTAAACCTAGATTCACCACTATGGGAATTTTTTGGAGAAAATAATGGCATAATTTCTACTTTACAGGCAAGACATGGCATCTCCAGTGCTAGCAAATATTAATTAAAATAAATTCTTGTTTGATTTCTGGGGTCCTCAGTTTATAGTCAGAAAATTTCCATATTAAGTCCTTGCATTTTGGTTTATATTACACACTAACACAAGGTATTTTTTGTTGTGTTGATTAAAATACCAGTTTCAGGTGGTTAAAAAAGGCACAATTAGAGCTGAACAGTTAATTATCTCCCTTTTGAGAGAAGGACAAACACATAGAAAGTTGATCAAATCTGGAGAACAGACTTGATAAAAGCTTGTGATGGAAATATTAAAAATAGCAATGCTTTTTAAAATAATAATAATAAAAAAAAGATTTTTTTAAAGCAGCATCTCAGGATTATATTTCCAGATGAAAAATTTCCATATTCATTTTAAATTTGATTGTGTTTATTCACTCAATTGCCCAGTTCCAGATATATTTTGAAGGAACTCTTATGTAATATAGCCTGAACATAAAAAAGAATCGTTGTGGAAATACTCACGATGCTAATTGCCATAATAAAATTTGATCTTCTCTTGTATTGATTGTGACCAGATTTCCTCTTATTTCTCTACAGAATTCTTCAGCCTCAAACCAAGACTTCTTTTCGTTTCCCTCTCTCACAAAAAACTATTCAGAAAAAAAATAAAATTACTAAATGTGCAGAGTTTGACATATAAATATACGTAATAACCTATAAAATTAGTCTCACTTTAGCTATCCTTTATTCTTTAGTGAGATGACATATGTCAAGACCTATGATATTAAATATTAGTAATGTAAAGTGTAAGTATTTTTTCTTAGCATCCTCCATTTTAAATTAAGGCAAGAATAACATAGGTGTCTAAGAAGAACAAAAGGTATCATAACGTACAAAGGAGAAAAAAAAATATTTATAACTTTATTGGAAACTTTGAGCACTGAAAGGATCAAAGAAAGATGGGACAGATCCGTTGTGGTGTTTTGCAGTAGAAAGCAGGAGGTTTTTGAGAAATGGAGGGTGGAGGGAAAATCAGTAGGTTAGAATAGAAAAGAGAGTGTGGATGGAGAAAACCATTTGGTACGGCTGAGGAAGAGATTTAGTGTGGTAATGCAAGTGTACAAACAGCTGTGCTTTCTACTGTGAAGTACGTACATTCTTGAAGTAAAGAACTGGATGCTTGACATTTTGGGGAAATAATTTAATAATTGACACTATAACAATAATTAAGTGTGACACAGAAGTTGAGATTCTTATACAGGGCTAAAATCATCTCTGGCCTCCCAACAGGCAGAGAGTCTCAACAAAGAAAGTGTGAGGATATTTATGTAAAGAACTGGAAGAGCAATGTTGCATATTTACTTTTACTTGATCTGTTTTTCTTTCTTTCTTTCTTTTTTTTTTTAATCTTTTCTTTTAAAAATTGAGACTTTTTAAGGCATTATAACTAAATCAAGAGTGCCCAAAACCTGTAGCCGCTGCAAAGTCACCAATGTCAAACTAAACCTGAATCTAAAAGTATCACTAACAGTACCACATGCTGTGTGAGAAAAGCTTGGAGAGAAAAGGTTGGTGTAGGGCCAGTTTTCCATAAGTTTTCTCTGAGAAATACTGTCTTATGCAAGTGACATTGCCAGCACTTTAGATGCAACACTACTTTTTTCTGAATTCCCAAATTCCTGGAAGTATATACAAGAGGTGAGGTTCTCACCTGGCCTTTAAGTAAAAGAAAGTGTATTTCTAGCACTCTGTTTTCATTGTTTCAGCTTTTCTATGGTTGACTTTTGTTATATTTGATGGAATTTCTCATGGTTTTTTTCCCTTGAATACCATGTGAAAGGCCATTCTCAAAAAATGACCCAGGATTTGGGTCTCCGAGTGGTGGCCAAGATACCAGCCCCTTTGCCTGCCCCATGCTCAGGCTCATGGTGAAGATAAACACACACTTACTTTGAAGCATGAGTTTGCCCAGGAGGGTCCGTCCCAGCCTTCAGCACAGTCAGCCACAGGGACCTGTACCGGAGGAGCAGGAGGCAGCACTCCTACTGCTTGCTGTTTGCAAAGATATTTTGCTTTCTTCTCACAGCTAACAACATCCCATAATCCAGCTGCAACTCCAGTTCCCATGGCAACACAACCTTGTTCTTTTGCTTTGTGATATGGAAAAGAAATGAGTAAAACCAAAATCTTAATTGCTTCCTAAGAAATGACATAGAAAACTCTGAAAAGGAAGATGCAGGTTATGCAGATTAAAAACCATCCTGGATATAAAATTATTTTTAATTACTCCCGACGGAGCCCAGATATGGGCCAATGAGTCTCACAGTCACACCTTTGCCAGAAAGGGCAATTTGCAGCTTTAGAATACAAATCCTCCTTACCTTGCCACTCCAGGGAAATCACAGGGCGAAATGGCACTTGATTTTTTTACATATGTAGGCAGATGGCCTGACAACTGCTTTGGGATTCTCAATATCCAAGTAATCCAATTTTAAGAAGGCTGATATCAAGTTCAAGTTTGTTTTAAGGCATAACTAGCTAGTGTGAAGGCAAGAGTTCCCACATCTGTTGAAATGCAAACCAACTGGACATTCTCTGGTCATTTCTCACACACGCACCTTGTGGGTCAAAGAGCTGTCCAGTTTTTCTAAATTTGGTGAGTTGTTGTTAACTGATGTTAAAAAGTTGGAAAAAATGAGACTATGTACTTTGTTAATGCCTGCAGTGTATTGCCTTCAGTCTATCCCATTAAAAATCGCTTTCTGTACAACTTTGCAGGAGATGGACTCACACAACACCTGACAGCTGTATTGGTGCTTGTCGCACTGGCATCAAACACAAGGTCTGATGGCCTTGGCCACCCAAAGCTACAAGCACAAAAGAAAGTTCCTACTCTTAATTCCTAACACTAGGGGATGGAAAGGAGAAACTCATATGAATCGCAGCTACACTACAATCACAAGGGCTGAGCCTGTGCAGAGCTTACCTGGCATTGCTTTGTTCCAATGTGTGAAGAGAGGAGTTTCACCACTGGTCCACCTGAAATTCCCTTGTTCTTCTATGTCAGAGAGACCAATCCAGAAATATTTTTCAGACCTCAGCCCCATCAGACTTACCAGAAAGGCTTGCTCATTTCTGAAGTGGAAAACAGTGCTCATTCATAACAGTGTTCAAAACAGTGTTCATTCATAACCTTGTAGTATTTGTCTGAGTAGTACAAATAGAGGTATCATTATCATGCTAGCGTGACCTCCAAGGCACCAGCTCCTCAATGAAGTTCAGGCAAAACCTCAGGAGCTTTTAACTGTGATCAAAAGAATTTGGTGAGGGACAGCTTTCTCCTTTCAGCTGAAGGCATCTTCTCTCCTTTCCACCCAGTTCTGTGAAATGTCACAAATCACTGTACACATGGGCTTCTAGCTGTATTCTACTATTTTGCTTGTCTTCACAAATCTTTGAGGCTTCTCAAAGAGTCCACCAAGTCAGGACCAAACTGTCAGCTTTGCCAGCCATCACCTCTAAAGGCAGTCATGTTTCTCAGAGGCCATGAAACATGTAAAGCCTGATTGAGATATGAGTACTTTGGAGATGATACATTCTGGCTTGAGGGGGAGATTTCCAACATTTGTTCATAATTTGTCTTAGAAGGCAGTTTAAGAAAGTATTTCTGTTAAAGTTTTCCTATCAGAGGAAGATAACAGCCATCAGTAAAGAGATAAAAATTGTAGTAGCTACTTTGCAACAAATAAAAAAACCCAACAAAATAACGTAGAAGTTGCTTTAATTAGGAATTGAAAGATAAAACTGTTTAACTCAAGAAGCCCTAAAATCTGAAAAATGTTATAATAGATTAAGTAGAAAGTCCTAAAACATTGAGTCTTTTTTTTTTTTTTCTTTTTTTTTTTTTCCCGTGCATGGTTAATTTTACTTGGCTTACTACCACAAAATTTTTGAAAAAAGCTAATAAAACACTATGAAGAGTAGAAAAATGGACTTTTTTTAAGTTTCTCCATCAGAAGCACTCATTTTGAAGTATATAAAAAAAGATATTTTCATACCTGTTTTCCACTGTAGCTAGATAAGCTTTGCTCTGTTCACATGTCTTATTTGCTTCTGAGAATGTCAGAATTACAGAGCCCACCAAGTAACAGTGAAAACCATATCTTTTCCAGCCCTGTGACAAACATAAAGCTCTTAATGTGAAACTGAAAGAGACTTCAACATAAAAATTATCTCTGTTCTTTTGTGTATAAATATTCAACGTTAAATTTGTTGCAGCTAAGGTTTAAAACAAGAAGAGACTGGGCCAATCTCTTAATAAATAAAATATGTGTTTTTCTTGTTTCTGTTTCCTCCTACAGAAGGCTTTTTTTTGTTGTTGTTCTTGTTGAAAGGAAGACATTAAGATCTTAGTTTTCATCTCTTTTATGTGCATGTGACTTTTCACAGAAAATTGTGACTGTGCTATTTGCTGTTGCTTTCCAGCACTTTGTACAGCTGGGATTATGCAAACTGCACCATAATAAGCCTGTGATTCATTCACGGGGGAGCTGCAGCTCCAGCCTTCCAGAGCTGCGGGATCTGACATAATGAAATACAAAAATAATGCAATATGGAAATGAATTCATACACAAGCACAACTTCCCAAAGTTGACCCTGTCATTCCTGAGTGCAAAGGGTGAGGAGATGTTCTGAGCCAAGAGCCAGTGCTTGTTCGTGGGGAGGGTAGAAATAAGGAATATCAGTAAAATGCCCCTGCTTCTTCCTGCTCTTAGAGAGATGTATGATGACCAATATACATATAATGATTTTCTGAAAAGGTTAATTCTGGAAAAATTGTTTGCTTGGGAAAAATTGCTTGCTGATATCACTAAAAGGCCAACTAAGTAGTCCTTTTCTCTTTTGAAATTAGTTCCTTTCTTTTCTCATTCTTAGATATTAAGCACTTTATAAAGACCTTAAATAGGCAGCAAGATCTAAGAGAAGAGACAGTAGTTTTACATGGCTTGTTAGGCTAAGGGCATAAACAGAGAGAATAATGGTGAAATTATGATTTACAGAATCACAGAATCACAGAATGTTAAGGGTTGGAAGGGACCTCGAAAGATTATCTAGTCCAAACCCCCTGCCAGAGCAGGATCACCTAGAGCATGTCACACAGGAACGCGTCCAGGTGGGTTTTGAATGTCTCGAGAGAAGGAGACTCCACAATCCCTCTGGGCAGCCAGTTCCAGAGCTCTATCACCCTCACAGTGAAAAAGGTTTTCCTTATGTTTCTGTGGAACCTCTTATGCTCCAGCTTGCACCTGTTGTCCCTTGTCCTATCATTGGAAATAACATAGAAGAGATATGTGTAGTTTTGTCACAGCGTGGCTCATCTGGGAATGGAAGGAAAGGCAATATTCATGTACGTGTAAATGAACTCTGACTTTCTTGAGTATTTGCAGAGCAAAAATGAAAAATGTCCATATATTAGTAAATTGCTAGTAGAAAAAGACTAGGTTTCCTCAAGAGTAGATTTTCTACAAGATAGAAATACAAAGACTCTTATAGAAGCAAGAACCAGTAAATTAATCCCTGTTCGTTTTCCCCAGTATAATTAATTTATGAGAGAACATTTACTTTCTGGCAGCCTGGGTCCTCAAGTGTCTCTTTTTCCAAGTATTGTGACACAGGCTTTTTTTTACAGATGTAACCAAGTTGTCGATCACAAATATCAGTTGCCCAGTATCCATCCTAGAATAGCAGGGAGAAGAAACAAATGTAAAAAAAGAGGCATTTGTAAACATAAGAAAACTAGTATTTTCCTGTGTCTTCACTACAAGACCCACTGAAATACGTTACCTAGGAAGGCTATAGGGTCATGGCTGGAGATGTTTTGTTTTGTTTTTTAAATAGACACATTTGTCATGAATTAAGATTCTGTTTTATGCTGTTTTGAGATGAAAGAAGGAAATAGATAACATCTTGAAGTCTCAACATTACGTGGTATCATAACCATTTATTTAATGAGAGAGTTTGTAGAGATATATCTCATCTGGGGCTAATGGATGTGCTTGTAGAGCAGAATTATTTCACTACACATCTGAAAAATGATCAATGAAAATGAAATAATGCACATTTGAGTGTGCTGCAGTAAATCTAACTGGTTTATCCATCAAGGAGAAGACTTTTAAAATGACTGATTTCTTATAAAAAATGAATTATGTAGAAAATAAAATTTAAAAAGGAACTCTTTTCCCCATAAAATCTGGTTTAGGATCAATTCTATTGATGCCTAATACTGGCAAACATCAATATTATTGTATGATAAAACTGTTCTTTCAAAAACAACATTTCCCTCATAACAGCATTTTTAATTTGTTTCTTTTAAAATTCATTGCACTTGGTGTGTGCACACAAATGCCTGTAAATGTGTCAAACCATATCTTGCAAGAAAATAAAGATTGTGAGTCATTCAGTCAGAAATACTACAGAATTTTAGGTTAGGTATTTGTCAGGCAGGTGTTCTTGCTCTCTATGTCACTCCTGAAGATTCAGGCCCTAGTACAAGGTCTGAATGAAGTAACACTGAAGGACATAATAGTGTACTGGATTGGAAAAAGAGGTTTGAAAATAACATATATGATAACCACACATTATATTAACTAGTTAATTCCCTTTCCTCTCCCCAAGCTATAACTTTTTTCATTGCTGCAGCATCAGGATGAATCTAATGTAAAATATCTGGATGAGAGTTCTAGCCAGATAAGAAATTTCTAAAGGTAGCACTAGGAAAATGCTGCTCTTTATTTCTGTTCTCTCCTGTCCTCTGAAGATGTCTTCTGGTCAATGCCAAATTTATGGTGAAAACTATTTGAAATTAATATAAAAAAAATACTCCTAATTATGTAATGGCAAGTGATTTCAGACTGATGTAGCTATTAGCTTGCATGACTATAAAATGGCTGCATGGTTATACCTGCCCCTTCATAACAACGCAGTCCTCCAGACCATTTGTGTAGGTGGGATGCCTGTGCTGCCATTTGGTGAATGTCACAGGAGTCCCATCACTCCACTCAAAATAGAAGTGAGCCTTCAGGTCGTTCAAACCCAGCCATAGCTCTTCTGTTGGCTCTGAAGCATGAAAAGAAATAGGTTTGCTTATGGTGTAATACAGTTACACATCTGAAACAAACAGGGACTGATAAAGTTGGGATATGGTAGCTCAGATGTGGCATTTGTGCTTTAACAAGAATGCTGCTTTCCTCTTAGATCTGAAGTAAGAGACATCTTTGTACTGAAAAGGCCTCAGATTCTACCAAGAAATACTGAGTTTAATAAGCATAAGGCTCTCCATGGCCAGCAGAAGATTTTTACAAACTTTCTGAGTATCTGTGGCTCAGAACAACAAAATGGTCCCTAGCATGGAGGGTAGGACAATGAGTGTCCCGCCTGTCAGGAGATAATGCTGAGCCCAAGCCATGAAGACATGTGTCAATACATCTCCTTCACGGAGGAGCATTAGAGGGCTTGTGATGGCCCCTCAGACGAGTTCACCAAGTCCAGTACGTGCAGCAATTGTCAGGACTGGGTACTACAGATCCAAGGAAAATCAGAAGTAAAAAGATGCTATTTTCTTAGAAGGGTTTACAAGAGGTTGACCTCAGCACAAGATTTTATTCTCAGCAAGAAGTTTATTTTCTTATAGATGTGGAGCTCATTTCTGAATATATTGAACATAAAATAAAGGTTCCAAAAATGAAATTTTTACAGATCTTTATGTGTCTCTACTTTTTTCTTTTCCTGCTTTATGTTTTGCAATGTAGATTATTTCTTGATAGATGTAAATATACCTCTATTTATATGCAACAACAGAAAATAATAGCATAACTTAGATTTAGCCTTCCAATTGTGACATTTCAGAAGAAAAGCATTAATATTTAATATGTTATAGATGTGGCAAACAAAATACAGGCCTACATGTATACTCACTGTAACCAAGCTGTGACACTAGAAAGCTGTATTCAGCAATGTTGTGGACACTTGCTAAATCTCCATCTTGCTTCTTACATGAAATCAGAGCATCTTTCCATATTTTGGACTCCCGTTGAATGCTGTAACAGTAGCCTGCATATGGCCACCAGCCATCTGGGCACTTAATGGGTTTCAATTCTTCTAGAATCAAAGGACAATTTTTCAGAGCAATTTTGTAAGAGGAATATAAAGGACACTAGAAAGATGTCTCTTGAGTACTCTTTATGAAAGTGGGACTATATGAATCAAGACAAAGCTGTAGTTAGAAATGCAAATACATTCAAATGAAAACCAAGTATCATTAAGGCACAGTATGCTAAATATGCAAATAGAATGTCTCCTTAAGGAGAGAATCTTTGAAAAATGCTCACATTGTGTCAGAAATGCAATTTGAAATAATGCTCTGGGAGGCACCAAAAGCAGATGTCAGCCTGCCCTCTCTTTGGCCCCCAGAGCACTTTGGTTGGTGTTGTGGTCTCTCGTGATACAAGCAGTGGCTGACATTGGGCTCTACCTCCTGTTCAATGTCTTCTTGCAAGCACACATACATTTTTCACCTGGAAAAGCATGAAGTCATTCTTTGGTAACTACAGGTCAGTAAACAGTGCAAATTAGTGCAAAGTTGGTAGTTTTTACTTAGATTCCTACATATCTCTAAAGCTTACCTTAAGCTTGCTTTAGAGTCTTGCATTTCTTTTTAAGGTTAATAGGGAAATATAGATTCTCTGAAAATATTTCTCTATTTTCTTTAATATAACCACTTCTTTAAAAAAAGCTTTAATAACATTCCCAGATGACAGCCTCCAGCAGATCCCTCCTACATGTCACATGTTCATAGCCATGTTATGAACGTGCATCAGGTTGGGGTGGCCCCTGGATGAAATGTAGCCTGCATGAATACTGCTGCTCCTCCTGCTCTGCTCGTATAGACCCAATGCATTACATACTTTTATCATCAGAGGATGATTTTTTTCACGTTAAAATTACAGTAACTGTTATTGCTCATTTGGAGCAAATGAGAAGAAAAGGAGAAGCATAAAATTTCTACTGTATTTATTCAAATTTGATTGCTGGCACTGCTTGCCATGAGAGAGCAGCTTTTATCTGACTTGCAGGAACGAAGATAGAGTGATTGAACAAAATAATAATAATCTTCTATAAGTGGTTAATATATAATGGAGGGACAAAAGCAATCTAAAAGTCTGTGTGTGGATGTATAGCTAAGGTTGAAAAATCATAGAATTCAAGATCATCAAGTCCAACCGTTAACCCAGTACTTCCAGGTCACCACTAAACTGTGTCCTTCAGCACCACATCTACACATCTTTTAAATACCTCCAGGGATGGTGACTTCCCTGGACAGCCCGTTTTAGGCCTTTATAACACTTGCTGTGATTTTTTTTCCAAATACCCAATGTAAACCTCCCTTGGTGCAACTTGAGGTCATTTTGTCTTGTTCCGTCGCTTGTTACTTGGGAAAACAGATTGACCCTCACCCCTCTACAAACTCCTTTCAGGTAGTTGTAGAGAGCGAGAAACTCTCCCCTCAGCCTCCTTTTCTCCAGGCTAAACAACCACAGTTCCCTCACCTACTCCTCGCAAGACTTGTACTCTAGACCCTTTACCAGCTTTGTTGCCCTTCTTTGGACAAGCTCCAGCACCTCAATGTCTTTCTTGTAGTGAGGTGCCCAAAACTGAACACAGTATTTGAGGTGCAGCCTCATCAGTGCCATGTACAGGGTGATGAGTACTTCCCTAGTTCTTATAGCCACACTGTTTCTGATACAGGTCAAGTTGTCATTGGCCTTCTTGGCCACCTGGGCATACTGTTGGCTCATGTACAAAGGGCTTTTGACCAACACATCCATGTCCCTTTCTGCTGGGCAGTTTTCCAGCCACTCTTCCCCAGGCCTGTAGCATTGCCTTGGGTTGTTGTGGCCCAAGTGCAGGACTCCATTCACCACCACTCTTTGGGTCTGCTCATCTAGACAGTTTTTTACCCAGCAAAGTGTACACACATCTGAGCCATGAGTAGCCAGTTTCGCCAGGAGAGTACTGTAGGAAACAGTGTCAAAGGCTTCACTAAAATCCAGATAAACAACATCCACAGCCTTTCCCTCATTCACTAAGTAGGTCACCTTGTCATAGAAGGAGATCAGGTTAGCGAAGCAGGAGCTGCCTTTCATAAACCCATGCTGACTTGGCTGGATTGCCTGGTTGCCCTGTATGTGCCTCATGATGGCACTCAAAATGATCTGCTTCATACCCTTCCCAGGCACTGAGGTCAGACTGACAGGCCAGTAGTTCCCTAAATCTTCCTTCCAGTCCTTCTTGTAGACGGGCATTACATTGGCTAACTTCCAGTCAACTGGGACCTGTCTTGGTTTGCCAGGACTGCCGATAAATGACGGAAAGTGGCTTAGTGAGCACTTCTCCCAGTTCCCTCTGTACCCTTGGATGGATTCCATCTGGCCCCATAGACTTGTATGTGTCTAAGTTGTGTAGTAATCTTGCATACCTTTTATCATTTACAGATCTTTTCAGATTGCTCTTTCTAGAAGACAAAGAAAAATATTTTTTTTTTATTTGACTAACCTACCTTGAGGTGTAATGTCAGACTTTGAACTGAAATTTCTCTTTTCACAAATGTAGCCAAATCTCTGGTTACATGCTTGGTTTTCCCATTTAGCATTCTTTCTGGGGTTCAGCACTCCACAGATTTTCCCAGGGAACAGAAAAGGACTTCCTTTGAGTAAGAGAGAAAATAGAATCTCACAGCAAAAATAAATAAAAATATTAACAAAACCATCATATTATCAGTAGAAACATCAACTTATTCTGATTTCTTCTATGCTTAATATGAAGCAGCCTGCTCCCATGGGATAACTGGTGTAGTTGCAGTTTATAGGATGCTGCTTTTAGACAATGCTTTGACAGTGAAGTAATGACCTGCCATTGACTTCGTGTCAGGATAGTACTGGGAAATTTTTTGTTCTTTTCCTAATATCCTGGTTCTCACAAACAGAACAGCTGAAACTAGACTGTTGTGCTGTGTCAAAAGCTTCCAAAATATTTTAAAATATTCCATTTTTATTATGGCATCCCTGCAGAATACCTCAAGGATTTCACAGTTCTACTTTCTTATAAAATAGCTTTTCTCTTTTCTGTTGCAGTCTCTAAATACCTCTGTAAGCAGCAAAAGAAATTGACTGATATTTTTTTTTCAAAAAACTTCAAGGATAGTTTAAGTATTTCTTTACCAACTTGTAATTTTTCCAAAATGGGGGACAGCTTGGACTATACGTGGCACAAAGAAAAATTTGGACAAAAAAACCCCAACAAATAAAGAGAACTCCCCATGTGTGAGGAGCACCACAAACCCCTCCTGTCTCCCTTCCTTGAGGTGTCCCAGTGAAATTTTGCATAAACTGCTGAGGAACTAAAAGCTGGCTCTGCAAGCATCTCAATAATAATTTCTCTAGAAAACATAATGCCATTGTTTTCTAAATATTTTGCTACTTTTGGAAGATTCTGTTAAAATTTATAGCCAGGCAACATGTTATAGAAAAAACTATGATCTGTGATCTGTAAGGTTTTATATAATATATATATATTAATTTCATAAACAAGCTCTTTGCTTATATAAGAAAAAGAAATTGCTATAGCTGATATACACAGTGAACTTTGTAATTTGGAAGTGTACTTCTTAAAATAAAGATCTAGGTCTTCAGCTACTGTAAATCAGAATGGGCTTTCCTGAAATAAAAAAGTAGCTAGGGCAGCTGTTATTAACCCATGTCTTATAAAAACCCCTTCAAAGACTATAAAAATAGAAACAGTTCTTACCTGGAGCCCAGTTTAAATATCTGAAAGGGCTGCCCCCAGACCATTGCCATCCACTGTTGAAATTCAAAGTGTTCAATCCAATCCAGAATGAAAAACTGAAATTTTTCATTAGCTCTAAATTAGGAAAAAAGACATCACCTGTAATTACCTATTTGCATTCTTAGCCATTTCATCTAAAATAAATAAAGTCAAAATTAAGAAATGAAAATTTCTTAATTTGAAGTAGTCTAAATACAGTACTGTCCACATGACTGAGGTGCACATATGTAAATAAATAATTATTGATTTAGCAAAGATCTCAGTAGTTAAAAGGGCAAATGAACATCTTATTTCACTAAAATATGAGTTTAATTTTCTCACTTTGTTTCATTACAACATAAGAGATGTAAAAATACCTTATTTTCATTAGGGAATTGTGCTAAAATGTTTCTGTAACAGATTTCATGGAGGGAACATAGCAAAAAGACAAAGTCAGTGTGCCAGTCACTCCTTGTGGTATTTTCTATGAGTGGTCTCAAAGCCTGCTTCAAACCATTTATAACCAAACTGATACAATGCCACTTGTAACTAAAAGCCACTGGAGTTATTTGAAGTGTATGTATGCAAATGCACCCACATTGGGCCAAACCTAGCCATCATCATGTGTTCTCCTAGAAAGATTAATAATCCTTGAAACACAGAGGAAAAAGGTAAATTTGAGGACCAGACCATAGCCCTGCTCAGGAGTGAGTTCACTGACACAAATACAAGGGGAGCAAACCCTGCCCCTGGGACAGGCTGCAGAAGATGTGTTAGCAGCCACCTGGAGCACAAAGGTGGGATGGAGTTTTTTCTGCCCATAGAAATTTCCACACCAGTCCTTCATAGAAAAACACAAGTTAGTAGAAGGGCAGTTCAGACTATCCCCCTTCTGGCAGCAGCTGAACCACCTCTGACACCCTGTCTTCTTCACTGAGATAGAAGACAAAGCAGCCAACTTCATCGTCCAAAGCTCTGGGGCAGAATATTTTAAGGTCTTGTTCTCTAGCATTTTACCTGCTATATAAGCTTGCTCATGAATCTCTGTGATGCTTAACAGTTCTGCATTTTGTTGCTGACAATTCTTTCTTGCTTGGTGCCACGATAAAGCTAATTCTGAGTTTATCTGATAGAGAGTGCCAGTTGAAATGTCTTCTGTCCAAAATCCTCTTGTGTCATCTGCAAGAAGTGACATAGACCGCTGTTGTTAGAGGATTAACATTGCACCAACTAAAAGCAAATGGAATACGTAAGGATGTAAGATCTCTAAAATGAGTGGTGTTACCTGTATGCTATCATCAATTTTAAAGCACCAGGAAAAGTGAAATCAGATTAGGCATCAAAATAAGAAATAAATTTAATTAAAGACATCATTTTTAATTTCAAAGTTAAGAGGACATATGAAAATAATAATAAAATTATAAATCTATCTTCCTAGTAATAGATCTATAAGCATATCTACCTAAATTGAGAAGTCACACCATCCTGTTTTAATTCATTTTGATCACTTGTCCCCCTTGTGTAGCTAGAGATTTTAAATAAAATGCTGTTTTAATAAAATCTGTGTTCTAAATACTGTGTTTAGAGCTTGAGACATATACCTTTTAGAAAAATCAAATTCTGTGATGATAAGTTGCTTATAAGTTGTGGTTCCTGAAGACAGAAAAACCACAGGTAGATCTCAGATAACAATGGGTTAACTGCATTGTTTTATTCTGTACAGCTTAATAGGCTTGCTTTATCTCTCTCTTCATTAATGGTTTAAAGAAAAAGGATAGCTGACCAGAGGGAATACAGATTAGGTTATCATAAACATAATTACACGGTAAAAATTTTAGTTTCAATTGCACATTTCTGCACTTGGAAAGGTCTTGCAGATTCATCCTTAACTCACATTCTTTAAGGTTGGCAGTGCTTCATCTTTTTAAACTACCACAATATTATGGAAGCATTCTTTTATCCAGAAATTTCTGATACACCCTCTCAATCTTATGTTCACGCAAACACATTCATCCTCTCAGTTCTACATACATTGCTGCTTTAGTGTTTCTCCATATTGCTCTACCCAGTGAGTGATATACATCTTTAGACTAGAACTATTCCTCTAATTTGGTCACACTGGAGGGGAGGAGCCAATGCTTCCTTCTCATACTGAATGTCTTGGAGCAGAAAGAGAAACTTGCACAGCTATCGTGAAAGCATGGCTCTAAAATGTTTTGACTGATTAGTACACCACGGGTGCGATAAGGATGGTAAATGGAAAGTGCTTCCTCATCTCTCATCACCCTCCCAAACAGTGCCATCTGTTTTAATATTTCCACAGAAAGAAATTCCAGTTTAAAGATCCTGCTCTTATTAGCTCCATTTCCCACAGTATTCCTACATCTCCTGTCTTTTATCCTGTGAATCAAGAACCACCAGGATAATACTCAATATACTCTTTAGATCAAGTACCCAATCTGATAACAACTATAAAATAAAAAGCCTATGCATTAAAACTGTAAAGCTGCCCAAGGAAAAACATTTTCATATTGAATTTAATGCAAAACCAACAGGAAACTTACCCAGCAACTGTAATGAACCATGCACAAGGGAAAGTAAAACAAGGAACCTGGAGAAACTCATTGCAAATATAACTTGCTTTTCATTCCTCTACCGAAAGTTATATTAAAAGACTTGCAACGCATAAAGTCCTGAGTGAGGATAGTAACGTGTCCTTCTCTGTGTCAAAGGGTCGATGGATAAAACTCTGTACTCTAAATAAGGAAATATCCTGTCACATGGCATTTTGAAATAACAAAAGTACGCACTGCAAACACAGCTCTCTTTGAAGAGCAAGTCACTTCCAAAACTGAAGTCTCCATCCTTGTAACTAGAAGTGGCGACATTTGTCTTTTTCTGGGACTTTACCAGTACTATATTCAGGTCAGCTCCTAGTGTGCTACATAGGACAGACCTCTAGAAAAGAAACTTAAGAATTGGTGACAAGAAACCAGCAATGAAATATCATCAATTAAAAACTCAGTCTCTGCTTTAACCCTTAAGTTTCAGAAACAAAGGGAGACAAAACCCCAGTAGTTCAGTACATTGCTCTAATGTCACAGCTCTACATGTCTAGAAGAAAGCAAGCAAATTTTACAGTATTCTGTGCATTATGAATGATTGTTCATTTTGAGGGCTAAAATTGCTTTGTTTCTGCACTGTTACACTGCTTGCTTTGATCACAGTTTGAGACTGGGCTGTTTATTTGTCAAAGCTCTGAAAGGAGTGAAGCTCTTCAAAGCTGTAGGCTGGTGGTAAGCATCCCTGTAACAGAAGGGAAACTTTTGCTTGGAATACTTTTGTACAGCAGAAGGATGTGTTCAACCGCCTGAGGGTGTTCCAGGACAAAGCCAAATGTAAGCTACCTTGGAAAACCTCCTTTTCATCTGTGAAGGTGCTCATCTGAAGACTTATATTGGCATGAAAATTCTTGTACAACTGTGCTGGCAAATACTCACATGCAGTTAAGTCCTGCTGTTTCTTCTATTTATTTACATCAGTGAAATTAAAAGTTGCAAAAATTAAATAGAAAAAAACCCCCAAGAAGTTAAATAATCAGTACTGAGATATATATATAGAAGCTGAGTAGAATATCTCGTATGAGGAACAACCATCTTTGCTTTTATTTATAAGGTGTTTGTGAAAAATATTGCAAGAACTGGGTAGGTTTACCCAGTTTGATTTGACCATTGCAAACTACCAAAACACATTTTCAGAAAAAATGGCTGGATTTCAGTTAAAGTAAGAATTGACTAAATTATGTAATAATAACTATTCTATTTGTAGGTGACACGATAGAAGAGCTTAGTGTGAGAAAAATTTGCAAGAACAGCCCAAAGTTGTAAAGGTGAGTAATGCCACAGACAATGGTGGGGTAGGAGAGAAATAGAAACTGAATTTACTGTGTGAAACCATGTTTCAGGGAAAATGAAATCCCCCAAGGAAATGGCTCTGACAGAGGGAATCCCCAGGGAAAATACCTGGTGGCTACAATTCCTGCCCCTTTCCCTCTGCTGCCTCACAGAGTGCCAGCCACCCTCCAGTCCAAATTGGGCTTTAATCCCACCTTGTGTAAATGGATGCGTGTGAAGGTTCAGCTACCCAAGGCTGCAGGGTGATTGAGGGAGAGATTAGTGCAGACACTGGGGTAGGATAAGAGAAGAATGGAGCACTTCAGAGCTGCCCCTTTCAAAGGACCAAGCAGTTTGATTCTGGTTACAAATGTTTTGGGGTTAGTGTCCTCTGTGCTGCATTTCATTTGTGACAAAATCTGTCCTCATCAGTGTGCTAAATTCTTGATTGTATTTACACCAAGAAAACAGGAATCCAATGACTAGAAAAGGCTTTTAATTATTATTTCTTTTAACTTTCCAGTTTGATTAATAGACCCTGTGCATCCTGCTAAACACTCCTCCTCATAAAGTGTTTACTGTGCAATTTATATTTGCAGCTCACCTAAATACTCTTGTAATGCTTTTCATTGTTTTTCCAACATCTTTAACTTAGTCTTCTTGCAGATTCCTAGTGCAGTATCATCTGCTGCATTCCTTAGTTTTCAGTTCCTTCTTCTCCCATTTAAAAATAGCTAGTTGGTGCTTGTTCAAGCCGAATTCAAAGTGACGGGGAGAGAAGCCCTCCTAGTTATTGATAAAAGAGTTATTGCACAGACAGGAGCACTCCCTTTCCCCTTTTCTCTCACTTGGTTCACAGGGAAGTCTGAAGCTGAAAGTTATACTAATAAAAACTTTATTTATTTCAAAGCATTAACAAAACAAAGGAAGAATGAATGCAAGGGTGAGAATATTTTACTTCATGTTAGTGAGCATATTACAGTTAACAATTGTATCAATACATCAATCTGAGTTTAATAACCTTTGCTGGTATGAACTGTATTTTCCATAACAGAAAATGAAAAGGTCTACGTTTGCTCTGCTGAAGTTATCTGAGTTAAGTAGATGAAGCATCATTTTTAAAAAGTGTAACAGGATACAGGTATGAGGAACAATTAAAGTCCTGGCCTGATGGAGGGAAGTTTATGGGGAAAAACGAGTTCAAGATTGCAACAGGGTTGGGCAGATTTTATTTTTTGAGTTCTTTGCGGTGCCCTCAAATTCATGGGAATACAGTCCTAAACAGTAATTACACTTTATTGAACATTCATTCTAGTTGACTTTTATAGTTCTTTTTCAGTATGTTTATTTGTTCTTCACAATTATTTACACTAGTATTTTTGCTAAGGCACTTCCAAACGTCTTGACTGTTACAAAACTGCAACATCAATCTGTGACTCTGATTTTGTAAAATATGCATAAAACAAAAGAGGCTGCTAGTGCTAAAAGAGAAAGGGGATTTAATATAAAATTACAGCTATCCTCACTAGAGGCTTAACATATGCATCCTTTAATTTCAGCAAGCAACTTGCTCCTCTGAGTTGTTACATGCCACAGGACCAATTCTCACATTCTCACCAATTCTTCAGTCACCAACACATCATTTTAGAAGTGTTTCATTGCCAGAATATATTGACAGTTGGTTTTGTCTTTTCCTGTGGTAGAAATAGACTGACATGCCAGCTCCAAGGAGAGTGAGAATAGCCAAGAAAACGAGTGGCCAAACAGAGACATGAACAGGTGAGTGAGTGTCTTCATTTTTTTCCTTGTCTGAAATGAATACATATAACTGTGAGAAACCTCATACAGCATGAAAACCAAGGACCTGTTCTCTCCTGCCTGAGCTTGGAGTCTGTTCAGTGCAAATCTGAGACCCGGATGGCTGCTGCTAAATAGCCAGGTCTCTGTTGCTAAAGCTAACATTGTTTTTAGTGGATTTGGACTACAGTGATATACAGTGGATGCTTTTAAGAATTTAATCAAAATGTATGATAAGGATATGGGATATTAATTATTTGGAAATTACTTTTACAACATTTTTATGTTACATTACATTATTTACAATAGTACCTATGGAAGAAATTTGCATATACAGCTTAGTTAAAGCTCTGTGCCTGTTCACAAAGTTAGTCACAAGTTGAGTCACTGCTGAGCTTGTCAGCTCAGGGTTAGCCCTGCAGCAGTCCAGACAACCAAGAAAATAAACGTGAGTGCTCACGTGCACGTAAAAGGCACCATGGGATTACCCTGAGTGATTTATAACTGTGCATCCCAGTGACTGTCAGCAGGACTTGTTCTCTAAAAGGGGATGATTTGGAAAAACTCATTTTAAATATCTCTTGTATTTAGATTTTTGTTAATTTTCTTATGAAAGCTTTTACCTTTATGCTGTGGAGGCCTCCCACTTGGCTCAACTTCAGTGAATGTCAGAGAGAAATAATATGACACTTCATTAGAATTCATAAGTTTGACAGTGTTGCTAAAATTAGGCAGGAGCAAAAGATCTGAAGTACTATTATTGCATTAGTAACATATGTCTTTTATAAAAGGCAAAATAAGTGAGGCAAAAAATAAGTTACTGAGGTTTTACCTTCCTGCTTAGCATTACCAAACTATAATATTTATTCATTTAAAACTTTATATTGTTTTTATATCTACTGACATTCAAATACTGAATCTTTTCTATATCCACTAAAAAATAGCTTTTCAAGTTTTTCCCGAAATACTAATTTTAATTTAGCAAGAACATGATGTACAACTCTGGAGATTAATTTCACACAGCACATTTTAGGAAGCTCTGCATGTCCAGCATTATTCTGCTATTATAATTAAGATTAAGATTCTTAAATGTCTTCCCTAAAAAATGCCCTTTGAATCAAGTCTGTAATCTTCCCATTTGCCTATGCATAAGAAATAGGCAAAGAAAATACATTTATAAAATCTTTCTTATGTTCAAGAAGTTAAAAAAATCTTTTACACTCAGAAAAGAAGAATAATTAAACATATTGGATGTTCTTATAAAGTAAGAAAAACTGTTCTGAATCAAGAAAATATTCCTCCTCTTGGCTCTTTTACATTACAGTTTGAAAACACACTTGCTACCCAGAGGAGAAATTATAAAGGCAAAATATGAAAAGAAATGAAAGCAAAGCACAATGTAAAATGAACAGGTACAAAGCAACAGTATCCCCTACTAAAGCAAGAAAGAGTTACATGTGTGAGCATCTTATCATTCAATGGATGGATTTTAGAGAGTCCCAATTATTTTAGTACTATATGGGATGGAATATAATTTGGATGTTCTGAGTAAATCTTTAACAGGGTTTAGCTGATTTACTGCCATGGGCATATGCTGATTTAAGCATGGAAATTAACAGTGCATGGGAGATGACCGTTTCTTAGTTACAAATGTTTAGAAAAGTGGGATCTGCCAAATGAAACTGTCGGAAATTGCTTCCAGACGTGGCGGAGCATTGTAACAGTTCCTAGCAAACAGATCTGCTCTGTCACTAAGGGCTGAGTCACTAAGGACTTACCTTTGGGTTTTTTGCAGATAAAACCTTTTTCAGAAGAGCAATCAATGTTGTCCCAAAAACCAGATGGTGCAGTCATTTCAACACACCGATGCTCCACACTGGACTCTTTCTCCTCCCAGTTGACAAAGTCCAGTGCAGCATTATCTAGCCACAACCACTGGCCTAAAGAGCAACATACAGAGTAAAACAAACAAACAGACAAACAAACCAACCATCATGGGTATTTTAACTCCTTAGCTCAGCAAATGACTTAAAAAAATGTAATGGTAATCCATTTCTCAGCCACAAAAATGATCATGTCATTTTCTCTAAATTTTTTTTTTTTTTTTCACATTGACAAAACATTTTTTAATTAAATATTTAAAGTAAGATATTACCATCCACATTCTGGTAAAGTCCTATCCAGAAGCCTCCTACTTTATTTCCAAGTGGTTGTATTGTATGGATCAGAAAGTCAGATTCATCAATGTTTTCTACCGAAACCAAGGTAGCACCTGAAAGGCATTAGCAAGCAAAAAACCAGAAGCTATATGAGCAACTACTGGAGTGACCTCCTCTTTCAAGTCTGTACAAATAATTCAGATTTAGAATAGCTTGGTGAGTAAATAAAGTATTTTCAATTTAATTTTTTTAATCAATGTTTTTATAATGTGTATGTGAGTTTTGTATAAACTTTCATACAAATCATGTCAGTTACCAGTGAAGGCTCTCACCTAATCGAGCACACTCGAGGGAGGCCAGTGCCCAGCTTGTCTCAGCTGATGCTTCAAGATAGTAGCAGTGACCACGGTAAGGGATCCAAGCTCGGAGTTCATCTGCTTCGGGGCAGTCTCCAGGCAGCTGAGTAGGATCGGTAGGAGCTATCACTAAAGAAGCCATATGATATGAAATTGGTATTGCATTATGAGTAACCTATGAGGTAGGGTATGTGTGTAAATAGTGTGGGATTTCTCTCAACCAGCTGTAACTATCTGGACCTCTAATCCTGACTATTCCTACAGGCCCTCAGCTCAGACACCAGGGTAAGCCAGGCAGTCATCAGTGTGAAACCTCTTATTTCTCCAATCATATTTATTAGGACAAGGAATCGAATCACATCCTGCAGCATCTAATTAACTGCCTTGGCAGTACTGAAGGAATAGCAAATCAAATCTTGAATTTGCATTCGCAGAAGCCAGAAAACTGTTGTAGGCAAGTGGATCAGATCCCACAGTCCCCTATTGTATGGCTGCCTGGTGTCTGTGTGTTGTCATTTTGTATAAAGGAGCCATCAGTGAAGCATGCCTCTGCCAAATTAGTCTCTCTTTCTGACCATTTGCGAAACTCCACTTTATCAGCCTGCAGTTCTTGCACTGCATATGCAGACCAAATGCACAAGTAGGAAGTTTAACTTCAGAAGCTACCTTCAAGTAGCAAAATCTATCTTGAATCTCACTTTAGGAACAGAGTCTATTATATAGCCTTAAAACTTCAAGGAGGGAAACAGACACAATTCTACAAAAGCAAACATGCCTCTGCGTACCACCGCGAAGAGTTACAGCATCATTCACATTCCCAAGGCTCTTACACATACATCAGAACTGCTTTAGCTCTTGCAATAGTAAGAGTTAAACTCTTGGCTGTAATTTGGTTCAGTGACACCTGGATGTGAACTTACCCAGTTGCTGCAGTCCCCACAGTACATGTTCCCAGTAGTCACTCACATTACACACAATCTCAAGTGTAATTTATGCTCACATCTCAGAAAGAGCCAAATACCTTAAAGATAGAGCTTCATCTTATGCAGTTATGAGTACCACGAAAGCAGTGCAGCCATATCTGTTTGAACAAGAGGCTTTCATGTGACTGAATTCAAATATCATCTGATTGCAAACCTCCAAATTCTGCAGGAGAATAGACAGTATCCTGCAGCATACTCCTCTGAGGGCTTTGGACCAAGTCAGGATTAATTCTCTAGGATTAGGTAGACTAATAGAATTAGGAATGTGTCTTTAAAATTACTATATTCATTTTCTTACCATCTGAAGTCTTACAAACTGAAAAGTAGCTTTCATTGCAGGATGCTGTTTTCCAAGTACCATCAAGATCTAGGTAGACACAAGCATTTTTCTCCTTTGGTTCCCCTGCTGCCCATTTCGTGTACCTGGTTTTCCAGTTATCGGTCCATTTGTAATAGCTGCCAGTCTGAAAACATAGAAGTTCTGGGAACAGAGTTTTTTAAAAGCTCTGACACAAATATAGTATGCTATGTCTATTGAAGTTTTTCAGAAAAAAAAAAAAAAAAAAAGACCTGTGCTGCTCTGTTTTTCAAACAGTATTCACTGTTCCAAGCAATATCACTGGGTGCTCCGAGTTACACAAGAACTACATATGAACAGTACTGAATGGTGCATTGCTTTCAGGAGGATTTTTCTGAAGTAAAAAAATTTCTTCAACATGACAAGAAACTCAGATGAGTCAATCTCAGGTCATTTAGTAAATCCTATATCAAGAGAAGTAATTACAGAGAATTTGCCCCCTCCTACTCTGCATTATTTAAAATAAAACTGGGAGCTATTTAGTGAGTAAAAATTGCTTGACATTAAACAGTCTCTCTAATACACAAAACAGTTTTATTAATAATAGTTGCAACTAGCCCTCTATATAGCAGAGAGTTAGACTTTCAGAATGGTTAACAGTTGCTTCATAATAGTTGCACATCTCGGCTTGTGACTCTCAGTCTGCATCTTAATTTCTTTTACTGTCTCTAGAGCTTTCTACTTTCATCTATTGCTGCCTGCTTAACCTTTTCTGTGACTCTTCACTCCATTTGGTGCATGAAACTTTTTTCATACCTAATAGAACCACTAGAAATCTATGCATGTATGCAGTAAAGACATTCAGAGCACAGTTGTTTCAGCACTGTTATAAATTGGGCATCCAGCAGGTCTATAAAGAGCAGGAGAGCTCACCAAGCACCTGCACCTCCCACCTGTCCAGCACTTACCGTATTGCTGTTGAGGCCAATCCATACAGGTTTTCCATATTTCAACATCTGGATCCACAGAAAAGATTGGATGTAGGCATTTGAAATGCTGGCAAGTTCTGCAGATTTGTCTTGACAGTTTTTTCTGGCCTCTTCCCATTTCATTTCAGATGAGATGATTGAATAGCTACTGTCACCATAATGGGCAAAGCCAGAGGATGGGTTTGTTGTTGGTGCTTCAGACTGCATGGTAACTATGGAGGAAAAACCAAATGTGTGCATTTAAGTGAACCAACACAAAGAAAAGCCCAGAACCAACTTGTTGTAAAATATGAACAAAATTTGTTAATGAAAAAAACAGTGAAATCCTGGATACCCTGCAGTAGAGAGTGTACTTGCTAGAGGCCCTGCTAGTGAAGACTAAGACTCCTAAGTTGGATATTTGAGTTCCTGTGCTTGAAGATATTTGACCAAATCTATTTCAGATCCCTGGTGGAGAGAACTTAGGGCTAGACAGTTAAGGCATTTACTGGAGTACCCTGTTGTCACAACCTGAGACTTTGATACGTGATGTTAATTGATCAACACTTGCTGTTGACTCAAAGTCATCAGCCTGTCTGTAAGGGCTACCTAAATGTTGCCTGCACATTGAGTCAAGCAGTATATACTCCCACCTTTGAAACAATAAATATGTTCAGAAGAGCTGTTAACTGGGATTAAGCAAACTAAAAATGCCTCCCTTAAACTATATGCTTGCTGTGCAGGAAGAGGGGGCTCTTACAAACAAGTTAGCTATGCTGAGAGTGAATGGGTTGCAGGAGCTGATTGTGGGAGGGACGCAAGTGGTTTTAGTAATGCTGTTATAAAGGTGCAGCAAAACAGTTCTATTATCAGTGCTTTGCCTTCTCTACTCCCATTATATGGCTGGGCAGCAAGGATTTGCATAATTACAGTTTTTTAGCAGGAGAGGCAACAACATTCATTACTCATTTTGGTGTAAAACAAAGAAACAATGTTCTTCTACAGTAAAGACAGTCAAGAAGCTGTACATTTTCATATACATCAAATGGCATTCAGTAGAAATGTTAAGAGTGGATTGAATACTTTCCTCAGACAGGCAGAAGTATGGGGAGATCATTGCAAGAGCATGGTTTTACACCACACTTAAAGAGGATGCCTAAAAGCCTCATATTTCACTGAGAAGAAATCCATTTCCGTTATTATTCTCTAGTATTATTCATGATTTAGGTACAAAACCCCAATTAAGATAGAGGTTCCTCTTCTGTGGAACAAATTGTTCTTTAAAAATAGCAGTCTTAAGACTGGTGGAGTTCTGAAAGCCTGAGACTCAGAATGAGACTCAAAGCTGAAAGAAGACACGTTGGTTTGTATGTTCAGCTTATCTGACTGAGATACTTTTTCTATTTAGGAGAGTGGTTTAAACAGAACTCACGTGAATTCATCTGGCATATGTAGCCTCTCTCATTGTCACAGCTATCATCTCTCCATTTCCCATCTGACTTCATGATGAAGACACAATCCATCTGGAGAGGGGAAGACACACAACTATTACAAAAGGCAGTCACAAGGTGGTGAGCTGAAGCTCTTATACTCCTAGTGCAAGCCTGATGGCAATGAAAAGAGGGGAGAGGGGGAGCTCACTGAGCACCTGTGTGATTAATTCTGATTTCCTAGGTTTCTGCCAAACAGCTTGACATGGTATTTATTAGTGACCTCTTAAATTTGAAGCAAGCTTCCACTGGTACGAGTCAAGGTCTGAAAGAAAGCTCTATAAAGAGTAATCTTACCAGTTTTATTAAGAATCTTTTAATGGCTACAGAAATTACTAGGGTACCTTTAATATGTGTTCTCAGTTCTGATTTACAGTTATGTATAACTGCATCAAAACATTTCCATCAATGAGAAAAACAATATAAAAACCTATTATTAAAAGCATTAGTCTGGATTTTTCTTAATTGAAGTTGACTATCTTGCAAAAAGCAGTTACATTTTACTAGTTGTTTGTATTCATTATCAAGTTATCAATATCAGACATCTTTAGTAACAACAAAATTTTTCCTTTACTTCTTTATGTTTAATTGCTTCAAGATTTCCTTCATGGCTTCCCTGATTTCAAGACTGTCTGTGACTATCTTTAGCATTTCATCTGAGTTTCTCTCTTATGCTGATAAGTTTTAGTCACAACCAAGCTGACTGACGGTAGATGTTAAAAATCTCCAGTGACTAGGTGCCTATTATTTCCTCAAAAACTAGGTGTTTCCCTCCTTTGGAAAAGAGATTTAGTTTCAGCACAGAAATAGCCCTTTTACTGAAAATATGCTTTTGTACTGTTAGAAACTAGTAAAGCAGTGTGGGACCACATTAGCCATGAATGGGACATATCCATAGTCAAATTAACGGTTGCACTGACAACCTTAATTTTGGTTTATCATAGCTATTCTATGTTTGGTGTTACAACTTTAATGCTTGTGGTTGTACAGTTTCTGAGGTAACTGATGTAATATATGCCTCTCTGGGCTTGTTTTACACAACTAATATTTTGCAATAGGTCAGATGGAAAACACAAAGTCCCTCTTCTTCAGAATCTCTGACAAACATTTTAGTGTATGGAATCATTATCAGGTGATTTGCTGAGCCCCATTCTGCTTACAAAAGAATTCATTTCATCATCTTTTTATTGCTGCTGTAACTTCCCTTTTAGGAAAATCATCTAGCTGCCTAAGATATACAGGTTACTTTGATTTCCTGTACCTCCACAGTGATGTCTGTCAATCTTTCAAAGTCATAATAATCAAAGTAGCTTTGCTTCTGTTCCGGTGCACCATTAACCCAGTTGGTGTAGGAAACAGTGCTTCCATCTGTCCAAAGAAATGTGGACTCTGTATTGATATCATTCATCCCAATCCAAACATGATTGGTGGCATCTTTTAAGTGATAGAAGAGGAAAGCTAGAGGGAAGCATTAAAGAAATCATTAAAGAAAGCTCATCATGATTTACCCAAAACAGGACAAATGTGCAAAAGCCTAGAACTAGGGCCAAATTAAGAGGATAACATTTCCCACTATAGAGCCCATCTGCCTTTGACTAAATTGTTTAGACAACCATCTCTAGGAACATATGTTACACAAGCATTAAGACTGAAAAAAAGTAGCCAAAAAGAAAGCTATGGAGCAAATTAGAAAATGTCCCCTTCTCTATTGTGTACGCACATCTGGTGTTTCAGCAAATCATATCACCAGTGAGAGACACAGAAAATACAGGTATCTGTCAGTTTGAGGGGTCTATGCAACCACACTCAAAACAGACTGGGAGTTTCATGAAAACTGAAAGAACTAGAAGTACACACTTTATTTCTTATATGCAATAATTCAGCCATTGTTTCACACTTTTGAGTAAAAATGAAGCAGAAACTGACCTGGCTAATCACCAATTTTCAGCAGATAATCCCATATTCTATTTTAGAGAGTATAGCAGTTTCTTTAGTAAGACATGAGTATTTTTTTCTTTCAGTAGAACCCATGTATGTACCTTGCACTTGTTCATTTGGTATCGTAGCCAGGTTTCCTCCCAGACTGATACAAGCATCTCGTGCAGCATGCCACATGAGGTTTCTTGTTATATTGGAAGCAAATATTTTGAAACACTAGAAAAAAAGGAAGCACTTCATTCAAACCAGCAAAGATGGAAACTGTTGTATGTTACTAAAATAAATTAGCCATAGGATGTACATATCTCTTGAAAAAGAAATCAGGGCTAGAATAAGTGACAGAGCTTAAGAGTAGAAAGTGTGGATGTCTACGCAGGAAGATACTTAACCCCTCTCATTGCACAATGTGTAATTCAGCAGCCTGGTACCATCTGAACTGAATGTAATGATATCAAGTACATAATCTCTCTTTACATTTTTATCTGCCTGCTTCCTGCAGTATCAAAGGGATCATTTAAAGGCAAGGAAATGTGGCTTTGGGTGATATAGCTGCAGGGAATTCTCTCTACCATACCTTGTCCTGCTTCCAATGACTATGGTTACAACTCTGTAGTCCACCAAAATATATGAAATATCCTGTACACACTGACCTAACATTCTGAGGATGCAATATTAATGCAGTGTATATAAAGCAGACAAAACAACCTTTGCCAAATGCAGCTTCAACACAGATTAGTACAAATTCTTCTGTTAGAGCAATGAGGATTTCTGGACCATATCTGAATGTAAAGCTATACTCAAAACTCTTGTAGTTTGGCATCATCTTTCTGAACTCAAATCCTTGGGAACCCTGTACTAGCCAAAGGGATTGTTCAAATACATTCTCTCTAAATCTTTCCATCTGAAGGGATTTTTATTTTTTTGTTTCCAAGACTGACCTTTACACATTTCAGTTTCTAAATTAAATGAATAAAACAGGAGAGGAGGAAGAGGTTTTTTAAAGAGTAACAGTGTATTTTAAGCCTGCACAAACTATATTCTCTGAAATTTTATTCAGCATACATCTACTTTTACTCTATTTCTCTGCAAAGCTAATGTCTATAGTCACCTCCAAAAAAGCTCAACCATCCAGCCAGCATTTTCTGACTGGATAATTACTCTCCAGATTTATTTTATAATCATTAAAAAATCATATTTTTTTCAGTTCCATTGCTCCACACAATTTCCTGAAGATACTTGTTGACATACCTTGTTTTTAAAGAAAAACCAACTTTCTGGACATCCTCCAGGAGGTAATGGAGAAGCAAAAGTTGAATTAGTAGAACTGTTATGTTTTTCACATACAAATTTGTTGAAGGAACCACAGTTTACATCATTCCACAAACCTAAAAAAAATTAGATTGAATAAACAAGTCAAGATGTTATAGTAGTTGTATCAATAATTTGTCACTTCTTATTTGGGGTTAGAATGAGTCTAATCTCTAATGTTTGGACCTTAAAAGTCAGTAGAAGCGCACTCAACTGTTTTCCACAAACAGAAGATGTTTATGGACTTCAGCTACTCATCACTATTAGTTACTGGGTACCATCTAGCAATTGATAAAAGAATGAAGGATTGGGAAGAAAGGGTCAGTGACTCATAAGAAATGCTCTGGCCATCAGTTAAATTCACTCTACTTTCTTCAACCTACGCACCCCTATCCATCAAAGAGTCCAAGTAGGAGAATTATGGTAGAAAGAGGGTAAGAAAATAAAATGTTGTGGGTGTTTTCAATTTTTTGTTTGTTTTTTGATTTGGGTGTTTTGTTTTGTTTGTGGGGTTTTGTTTGGTTTTGTTATTTGATTTTGGGGGTTTTTTGTTGTTTTAATTT
>WUAM01000363.1:2640500-2699625 GCA_024336885.1 Actenoides hombroni | reverse complement strand
TTTAAGACCAGGCTGGATGGGGCTCTGAGCAACCTGCTCTAGTGGGAGATGTCCCTGCCCAAGGCAGGGGGGTTGGAGCTGGATGATCTTTAAGGTCCCTTCCAACCCTGACAATTCTATGATTCTATGATTTTGGGCCATAACGTGCTTATCTCAGCAAGGTCCAGCCTTAGGCGTTGTTCTGCATGTGGATACATGTTTCTCTATTTCATTCCCTGAATTCTCACACACGTCGGACAAATATGGGATCTTTGCACTACCAGGTGACCACAACTGATGTAAAGAGCCACGCTAATAACCATGTTTTGCTGTTTCTGCCATTTACTCATAGAATCATAGAATGCCTTGCATTGGAAGGGACCTCTAAAGGTCATCTAGTCCTACCCCCTGCAGTCAGAAAGGACATCCTCAACTAGATCAGATTGCTCAGAGCCTCATCAAGTCTCACCTTGAATGTCTCCAGGGATGGGGCCTCCATCACTTCCCTGGGCAACCTGTTCCAGTGTTCCACCACCCTCATAATAAAGAGGAATATTGTGATAATGTTCTCTCAATAACTTTGCAAATATTAAGTTGTTTCTTGTTTCCTCTTTTTTTTCTACTTTTCTTTATGTCTTCCTAGGGACTTGATATTTATGTTCCTCTTCTTACATTTTCTTCTCCAATTCATTCAACCTCTAGGGCACAAACTTCTTCATTTTCTTTCCTGTACCCTTCTCCCTTCCCTTGTGCCCAGTCCCTCCAACCTCATCTTTATTCTTTAGTTTCTCCCCTCTTATGCATAATTCCCTGACATGTTTGGGATGGTTTGTTTGGAGTTTTTTTTGCTAAAATCCAACCTCAGATATTGCAAAATGAAGATGTCATTTCCTTCCCCCCCAAAAAAACCTGAGCAGTTCAAAGTCTTTCTTCTTTTTTTAATTGTTAAGGCACTTACTTTAAAACAGGAACTACTATGTTTGTGTGATGTCCAGCCTTCAGGGCATGTGGCGACTGGAGCAGTAGTTGGAATAGGTGGAGCTGTTGCACTCTTTGCCCACTGCTTACAGATATATTTTTGCTTTGTCTCACAGTCAAGAACATCCCATAAGCCAGCTGCAGTCCCAGTTCTCATGGCTACACATCCTGGATTATTTCCTTTACGAGAACCAAAAAACTACATTGGGTATTTTATAGAGTCAGAATTCTTTAATTCTTACTTAAAATCTTTGAGCAGCAGCCATTTGCTTCTTGCCATGCAGTAATACTTGAGTAGCAGAGTTATAGTTTAGGTGTTTTTCACACAGGCAAAGAATAGTATTTTCTGCTGGAAGAGGTCCTGATCAGATTGGGATCCTGTTTGAGATTTTTGTTTGATTGTTGTGGGGGTTTTTTGCATTGTTTGTTTGTTTTTTTTTAATGTCTACCCATAGAATTAATTACATAGTAAAGTTAAGTTGTTTGAGTTTGTTGTTTCTTTTTTTTTCTAGTGAAAACCTGTGTTTTCAAGTGAGGACTGAGTTCCTACTTACATTAAGCCTGTTTTATATCAGGTAACATAACCTCTGTCAACAGTGATTTTCACGTAGATGGAAACAAAACCCTTGGTGCATACACAGGGCAGACATTCAAACATCAGCGGAGACATGATGAAGCTTATCCCATGATGTTTGCTGTCATTTCAGCATATTTTCTCAGAGAAGAGAGAGAGAGGTGCATACATCACACAAGGTGCAGTCAAATGCACATAGTGGCCTTATACAATGGCTTATTTGTGTTGTTTCCTTATTTCTGAAGTATTCTTAACATCTTACTGGGTTTTTTTGATTCCTTATGTTTTAATGGACCTGTCTACCATGTTGCCATGAACTGACTACTGAAATTAAATCAGCAAATCTTGTCACCTCACTGTTTCACCTTTTCCACATTGTCTGTAAATATGTTGAACAGCATGGGCTTTGGAACAGATCACATGGGACTCTGTTGGTGAACACTCTTCCCCGGTAAAAAATAGTCCCCAAAACACCAACAAAAAAAATCCAAAGCCAACAACAAAAAACCCCAAGAAAACAAACAAACAAAGCAAAAACAACCAACCAAACAAAAAAATCCCCAAAACACAAAAAAACCCAGACAAAAAACCCCAAAACACCTTACATGTCCTGCCTTTTATTCATGTAAGAGCTTTCCTGTGTCAGGTCAGATTAGCTGAAAGGCTTTTTACAATTGAATTAGACCACACTAACAAGATTTTCCTTATTTGTATGCTTTTTGGGTCCTGTGGGGAGCATAACCTCCCTTTACACAAGCAATTTTATATATATTTCCCACTATAACTTCTTTATTTTATTCTTTATTACAGATTCAGCTAGTTCACTGGTCTGTATTTCCCCCCATCTCCCTGGAACCATTTTAAATGTCGGCACCAAATTTGCCTTTTTTCACCCCTTAGCTGTCATGGACATTTTAGCAGGTAGTTACACATTAAAGCGAACAGTTAATGCAATGTAACCTTTACAGCTCTTGGATGCTTTTGCAGCTGTGCTTAGTCCTGACTTGTTATTCTTCAGGTCATCTATTTGTTTCATAATCTATTCTCCTGGTATTTCAGCTTGAAATAGACTCTCTGATCATACCCTCACAAGGAAACTTCCCAGCACAGAAAGCCCATTTTCTTCCTCAGTGAACACAGATGCAAGAAAACTAATTTTCCTTCACTGCTCCAGACTGATCTCTGAGTGCTCCCTTTATACTCTGATAATCTGCTGGCACTACAGACTTCCTGGCAACCTTTCTTCTCTTGGCATTCACAGAGGTTTTATTAATCTATGTCTTTTGCAATTTTTTAATTATCTTTATTTTATTTTTCATTTAGCCTCACTGAATGTTTTTGAGAAAGTTTTCAGACAAATGATCACTAGAAAGGACACCATATATCTTGAGGAGAGCAGATTCCCTCATGGCATTTTGGAATCATGTTTTCTGTGTTTCTGCACACTATGATCCTGTGAAGGCAGTTTTCTTAACATTACAAGTAAAACAAAACAAAAAAGGTATGATCATTTTTGATACTATGATTTTGTAATTCTAGCTTAAAAATCTTATAACAGTTGCCCTGATTCAGACTCTTCTCCCAGACTAACTTTTCTGCTAGACAGATAAGTGTGGGAATTGCCTGTAATTCCTGCTTATATCTTTGTGAAAGTGAGCCAAAAGGTTAATCTTATGAGTAAACATACATCAGATTTCCTAATATAAAGCTGCAGTTTAAATTTTTCCCTTGGAAATTAAAAAATGGTGTTTGAGAACAGACAGTTCTTGCAAAAAACACTGGAAATTTAAAGCAAAAAAATCAGAGGATGTTGCCAATGCAAATCCAAACAGGGACCATGACCTCAGAAAGTGCCTACCATGCCACTGTCAGGGCACCTACCAGGCATTGCTACATTCCAGTGTGTGAAGGAGATGACTTCACTGTTGGCCCACCTGAAGGTGCCTTGATCATCCATGTCAGAGAGACCAAGCCAGAAATATTTCTCAGGCCTCAGCCCAACAAGGCTGGTCAGATAGGCTTGTTCATACCTGTAAAAGGGATCACAAAGATGTAAGTGAAAACAGAGTCACTTATCCACACCCTGCTTTTCTAATCTATTGATGAATCCTTTTCCTTGCTTCAGACTGTGGGAGAGGACCTCAGAGAGGACCTTATGGTAGGATTCTGGCTCTCTAAAAGTCAATAAACAAAAGCGAGACTTTTTTGGTGTTCAGCTAGAAACCTCATCTGTAACTTACATAATTTTCTGTTTGACCCCGTGTTTCAATTGTAATTCCAGGAATATTTCAGAACATACAACCTTTGCCTATTTAAAAGCCAAAGAAGTCACTATCATACCTACTTTCAACTGTGGCTAAGTAACCTTTTTCTCTTTCACAAGTGGCATTTGCTTCTGAAAATGTTGCTGGAGCATGTCCAATAAAATAGCAGTACGTCCCATATCTTCTCCAGCCCTGTAACATGATTTTAGGATTTTTAAATGTTTGGGATGTCGTGTATTAAATGAATTATACTATTTTGAAATGAATGAAGCATGATAATCATGAATATTATGAAATAGAAACTTTTTGCAGTGAAATTACAGATTCATTCTAAGTGGTTTCTGAAAAACTTTCTCAACTTTGAATTATCTGAGAGAGAAAAAAACTTCATAATAAATAAGATCAGAAAAAACCTATACATAAATAGTACAAATAATTCAAACAGTGCTAAACGATTCTCAGACAAGGTATTTATTTGATCTGAGAAACTGATGTTCCATTCTTGTACACTTACTTCTTGGCAGCCTGCGTCACTAATTTCCTTTTCTGCAGCTATTTGTGATACAGGTTTTCTTTTACAAATGTAGCCAGCTTTCTTCTCACAGACATGGTCTGCCCAATAGCCATCCTGTGTCAGGAAAAACAGTGAGATAATAATGAGATTAATAATCTAAAGAAAAGTAATATTTTCTTTCTTTATAACAAAAATTATTCATTTTCTTTCTCATTTGATTTTAAAACGGTTTTTTTCCCTTTTCCAGCTTCCCTAGTTAATAACACCAAACTGCTCACATTCTGTGAGATAGTAAATTGGGCTATAGTAGTGCAGCTATGGTTGGTAGTGATAAGAAAGGATCAGGGGGCTGGTCCCCAACCTCTTCTGCAGGACCCTCCAACAAGTAGTTGTGCCATGCAGGGATGTGCAACTGAGCAGGCACAAAGGAGGTAGCAGGGATCCCCACATGCCACTATTACCAGCAAAGGAAAAGGACCAAGAGAATGTACTCAAATTACATTCAGAAATGTGTTTTATAGCCCTAATAAATTCATTAGTGACTTTCAGATGAACTTAGAGAAAATTTCATCAGTGATGCAGTAACACTTTCATTTTATATATTTTTTTCTTTTTTTTTTTTTAAAGGAAATTTATTAGATTTAATTAATATTAAAGCTCATTAAATTTCATGTCATTAAATCTCATCCTTTGTCCCCATATCCCCTTTTCTGGCCATAACCAGTTGCTGAAATAGCAGGGCACATTACTGTTTTATGAAGAAGTTAGTTTCAATATTGAATTAAAATATGTATTTAATAATGTTACCTGGCCCTGGATAAGCACACAATCTTCTGGCCTGTTGTTTGTGGTGGATGGCTCTCCCAGGTGCCACTTTGTGTATGTCACTGGCGTACCATCACTCCATTCAAAATACATTTGAACCTTACGATCGTTCAGCCCAATCCATAGCTTGTCTGTTGGCTCTAAAACGTGGAAAACACAGAACTAGAAAAGAGCTGTTACACCACTGGATTCTTTTCACAGCACCCTCAAGCTCTACATCATATAATCCCTTTCATAAATTTATGAAACATAAAATTATTTAGTGTGTTGCCTGAGCATTTTATATATTAATATCCTTACATAGATACTAGAATAAAGACAGTATGCTTTGGAAAATTAAGCTGTAATGAAATCCCTGCACTGGATCAAAAAAAATTTGCTTCTCTGTCTCATAGCAGTGGAAAAAGAGTAAATTACCAGCCCAACACTAATACACTATGACAGAATGATAGAACTGTGTGAATAGTTACTTTTTCAGTTCTGTTGCACTGGTCAGATTTTAAAATACTGTTTTTATGTCACTCGAAGAGTCAATCTTTTAAGCTTCTTTCAACAAAATGAAAAAAAAAAAAAAGCAGAGAACCCCCCTAAGTCCAGCCTCACAGCCCTAGATCAATTTTTTAGGCAGTAAGTAAAGTTTCAACAACATCCACCTCAGCAGAGGAAGGCTGTCAGCAGCCACATTTAACTTTGGGCCTTGCCTTGCCCCAAGCTAAGGCTGGATGAAATGACCTCCAGGGTTCCTTCTGGCCTACATCACTGTATAAACCTATGGTTTTAGGCATTCTTAATGTAAGGAAAGCAATGAAAATGAAAGGTTAATTTAGGAAGTATTCTCAAAAATTGGGAAGAAAGATATGCAAAGATATTCACGATTTCTTCAGTAGTCACTAAACTCAAAAAGTATAAGAAAACAAAAATATCTCTTTGTATGGTTGGACACTAAGCAGAGACATTACTCTTTCTGAAGAAAGAGGGGTTTTTTTCTATCTTTGATATTTCTCACTTTTTCTATAGTTAATTAAAAAAAAAAAAAGCAATAAGTTAACAGGGGCAAAAAGTAACAACATGTCTACAGACTATGCACATTTCTTCGAAGGATATTAAAAAGGCCATGGTGAGACCATGCTGACATGTTAGATATAGTGACCTGAGTATGGTTCTTTAGGGAGCCCAGGCAATTCCACAGCTTGCTGACTGGAAGCCACCTTGGCTACATTTTTATTTGGGAGTGTAGAGAGCTAAACTTTTCTTTAGAAAGTTTCTTTCATCACTTCTGCAGAGATCTGTGAATTGCTGATCTGTGTGCTGGTTGACCGCAAGGTGCAGAGAGTGGCTTACAGCCACACTGTAAGTTCCCCAAATGCCCAGGAAGAAGTACAGATACGTTTCTTTTCTATAATGAGCACTCTTTTGAAGTGGAAGTTATATTTCATAATCCTTTCACTAAGAACACTTCTCACTGGGATGACTGATGTCCTTCCCCCCTTACGCAAGGCTAAGCACAAGTCAAGTCAGTTGAGTAAGCCTGAAAGCTGCAGCTCAGAAGGCAACATGAGTTTTGAAGCAGAAAGGAAAGCACTGCAACAGCCCAATGCCCCTTGGCCTCTGACCACTTGCGTGTCTTTGGCTGCAGTGTTTCATATTAATACAACTGCTACATCTCAGTTGAGCTCACTGGTGCTTCTTACACTCAGACAAGGTAGAACCCCACCCTGGAAACACTCACTGTACCCAAGCTGAGACACCATAAAGCTGTGCTCCTCAAGGTTTTGGATGCTGGCCATGTGACTCCCTTCCTTCTGACAAGAAGTCAAAGCTTCTTCCCATACTTTGGTCTCCCTGAAGATCTTGTAACAGTGATCTATATATGGTACCCATCCATCTGGACAAGTAACAGGCCCAATGTCACCTAGGAACAAGTATCAGTGTTTTAGAGAAGGTCAAATGCCATGCAAGGGGCATGGCATTGAAAATATTTTCCTTTATTCTGTGCGAAAGTTCTAAACTAAGAATTTCTTTGGAAATTCTTAGTATAAGGAAATGGTGGACACAAAACAGAGTAAACAAAAATATGGTTCTATATCTGACACTTTTTTAGCTTGGAAAAATAAAGTTTTTTAATCCAAATATTATTTAATACAAATGTTAAGGTTCTTATATAGTCAAATATCTGTAACAACTACACTAACATATTAATTACAACAGCTTCTGTATTTAGTACTTATTTGTCAGAAATTGTCTACACTTAACATAGAACGCTTTTGATTTTTTAAAATATTAAATATCTTGATAGAGTAAAAGTCATCTAAACAGATTTACAACTAGACATATATAGGAAAAACACCAACAGAGAAATCTTTATACACTTACAACACCATTTCTCTTTGCAATGTATTGATTTTTCTACCTTTTTCTTATTTTTACTAATGTCCCTCTTCTGAAAAAAAAAAATATTTGTAGTTTTTTCTCCCTTTTCATGCAGAGTAGGGTGTGTAAGCAAAGGGGAGACCTGACTAGCAAAACACAGACAGGTGGGACAAGTTGAACATTCTTTGTTTTTACCTGTTTCATTCTGTGTGTTATGGGACTGGAGATCATTCTAGAAAGGGTGTAATTGTTGTAAAGAAGCAAGTCAGATAAACAAGAAATAGCTTTGATGTCCAATAAAATTCTCCTGATCATCTTTGTTGATGTGAATGTCAAGTATTTCAGATAATAGATTTTACTTGTAATGATCAATATATATCAACATACCTGGGGGAACTATGGTAAAGTTTCCTTTCTTACAAATGTAACCAAGTTTCTGATCACATTTCCAATTTTGCCATTTAGCTTTTGTTTCAGGATTCAAAACCACACAGAGATTTCCAGATTCTGGAGAGGGGCTTCCTTTGGGAAAGTACAGAGTGGGGAGGGGGGAGGAAAGGAACAAAATTAACTTTTCTGAAAGGCAAATAGAGCACTAAGCTGTAAGGTCTAAAATGCACAGGAGAAACCACTCCTGGCTGATGTGAGAGACCCAGAGATCACATCTCTCCTAGTTTTGGCAGGAATTTGAGTTAGATCTCTGATAGTGGGAATGCCTATTATGAAATATAGTATTATTTAAGTGGATATGAACACATAACTCCCTCATAGTTTTGTTGCTAGAGACAGGAAATGGAAGACCATGAATTTTTTGGAAAGACAGCATTGCTTTCAAGCTAAAATGTTTTTGTAATACACCAAAATTCCTGGCTTATGCCAGGATTTTTTCTAAAGGTAAAACAAGAAAAGTTAAAATACATATATCATGGCATATCTATGTGATAATAGAATTTAAAGCAGTATTTGAGGTATCTATATTTTTCCTTTGGAAGTACAGTTTCTAACAAAGTCACAGCTACCTGGAGCCCAGTTTAAGTACCGGAAAGGGCTGCCTCCAATCCACTCCCATCCACTCCCCAGGTCCAGTCTGTTGAGTCCAATCCACAGTGCAGAATCTGTATCTTCTGTTAATTCTAAGTAACCAAAAGAAGATAAATGATTTTATAAATCACCTTTTTTATTAGCAATAGTCACTAATAATGTCTCTAGTAAGACTTAAAATTCTTAAATAGCTGATTAAAAATAACTTTAGATGATGAGATACTTGATAAATTGAAATATGCCAAAGCTCTGATTACTGTAAAAAACAAAAGAAAACAACTCACAACAACCCTCTCTTATCACCTAATGCAAAATGAGCAGGGATAAGATACCACAGAGTATATCCAAAATGAAAGTGTTTCTGTAGAATAGGCTAAATTCTGTACAACATTTTAGCACAGTGTAAGTATAAATGATAATAATAATAAAGCTATTAAAAGTTAAATTTATAATTAAAAATAACAAGAGAGAGTTTCTTCCATACAATTCCTCCAGCAATATATGGGTAAGTAGAGCCATGACTTGGGATGTAAGAATAAATGATATTTTTCCTGTGCATCAAATGAAGAAAAAATTAGATGTCAAGCTGCACTTGTCACAAAATACATCTTTCTTTTCACACAAAGATACCTCTTTTCTCTTACTTTCAATCTGTTTTAAAGGTTCATTTTGACCAAAAATGAAAGTTTCATTTACTTTTCAGAAGTTTTTTTCTACTTAAAAAAAACCAACCAGCCAATGAATTTTTAATATAAAAAAATTATTTTCAAACATACAGTCAAACAGTCACACTTGCAGGATGCTGGAGTACTTTGAATTCTGTTTAAACGTGTCAGTGGATTTTGATACAAACTTGCAAATTCTAAAATATTTTGTTTACTTACCCTGCACCTTTAGGTCCATAGACATTAGCCAAAACCATACTTAATAGTCCTTAGCTGTAATGATGAACCAAATAGATCCTGAATTTATGTTGGGGTTTGCTTTGCTTCCTTACCTTCAAGGTATATTTGTTCGTGAATGTCTGTGATACTCAATAATTCTGCATTTTGCTGCTGACAGCTCTTCCTGGCTTGGTGCCATGTGAGAGCTGATTCAGAGTTTACTTGGTAGTGGACATTTGTTAACAGATCTGTAGTCCAGGTGGTGTCTTTATCTGTGGAGAAAATTATTATTTTGGGGGTGATTGTAACTCACCCCCAGAAAAATGAGTTGCAGTTCTCATTATGGATGGCATTCACATTAAGGGTCACCTGTGCTCTTCTTTCAAAAATGTTACAAGCAGGATGGAAAGGGGTGAAGTTAAGACTTGTAAACTGACAGGCAGAGCTGGCAAATACTGCCTTCTGTTCCACAAAGATACGTGATTCAGGAATTACAAGGGGTGTGATTGCACAGAAAAACATATTGCATGGAGTGCTGTGGCAGAAGTCCTAGGTGAAATCCATAAAAAGATATGCAACATCTCCTCATTCACTTTCTGGACAGAAGTTCCTACTGAGAGCGGTGAGAACCAACTCTAGACCTGAATTTAGTATTCAGTATCTTTAGTATAAACAGTTCCTAGATAAATTTCCCCCTGCAATGAGCTTCTGGATGTGCCTGTCACACAGCTTCAGAGCCCAGGCACTGCAGTGATGTCGAGATGCATTCTGCTCCTCTTCTGATTACCTTCATGTCTTTGATCTGTTAAAGATCTATATATGCTCAATCAAGCACAATACAAAATTGAATCAGATATTTACTCCCAAAAGTCAGTCAGAAGTTGAATTAAAAAAAGACATTGAGAGCTGGAACTGGCTTTCAAAACGTTTGAAAATTATTCACTGACCCTATGTCACAGGCCTTTTGGGCTCAGTGTCCTAGGTATCTTTGTTAGGAACCTGGAAAACATATTTGACTATGTATTTGAACCACACCAAACCCACATTTTGAATCAACTGGAGTAAAGGGGCATTTTAATAGTAAAAGAAATATTGTTGAACAACAGGGAGGAATATAGGGGAAAGCTGAGAAGTGTCAGGAGTAGTCTTCAGTGCCTTGAATGCAAAACTCCCCTGCCAAGAACAAGGCCATAAAGGGAGATGAAGGTAGAAGTGACCACGGAAATGGAAGACAGTTTTCAGAAAGTTATGGAAGCTATAGAGAAATACCAGAGATGGGAGGCAATTATCAGAAGGATTGGGAAAACTGCTTCCCAGGCAATGTAAATAGGGCTTAATAGCATGAATAAAAGGATATATTCCACTTAAGTATAAAACTATTCACATGAAATCAAGCAGACTGAATTATAAGTTCACCATTAATCTTCCTACAGCACTCAATTTTTGTGCCCACATCCATCACAACAGGGGTCCTCAGAGAAGCGTACAACAGTGACAGCATGCGTCCTGGCTTTGAAACAGTGAGGAGCTCAAAATTATCCTTCTGCTCAGAACACCCCCCACAATTAGTGGGAACTGCATTCTGGTTTACTCTCCAACCACACTTTTCTCCACACCTTTATGCAATGTGTTATTTCCTTGTGTAGAGAGCTGCAGGATGTGGCAGTACCTCATCTACAAAAATACGTTCTTATAATCCATGCTTTGTTACAAAGATATTCCTATTCTGCCGGAGCTGGCTTGTCAATACCACACTGAGGGCAACAGTGTGGGAACAGGCAACTTACTTTTCGATGGGCAGAATCCGTACCGCTGGTCTGTGTCATAGTCTGCAGTGGTTGCACACCAGAGCCAGCCGTCTGAGCGGCCAGCGTCTGTGCACTCGGCATGCCACTGCTGGTTGTACATGAAAGGGAACACACAGGGTGCACCAAAAGAATTTCCTAGCAGTGTAAAGGTCTCTGAGAAGACAAAATGATAAAGACAGTATGGAAAATAATAAATTAATGTAAACTGTGAAAAATGTGAAGCCTACACTAATGGCCGAACGGCATCTCAGGCTGTTTTCCACGTTACCTTACTGTAGCAAAACTCATTTCAACACTTTCAGACTTAAGTTGCTGACATCTGTTTTAGAGCAGTGCTATTCTGATGTTAGACAACATTTCATAGATGACGTCTACAGCTAGGATTTTTTTCTTCTGACCAAGATGCTTTCAGAAACTTAATAACGTTCCAGAGCTCTATCTTAAGAGATTACAATTTAAAAAAAAAAAAAAAATAGTTAAGGTTTGTATAAAATGTGCAAGAAGAGGAACTAATATTTAGAAGTCATACTTCCTGGAGAAATTAGGCATCAGGTTAGACAATCTATCTCATTTAAATTCCAGTGACCATTTAAGTATCTCACATAAAGTGAAGCAGCTCCCGCATGCAAGGCTCAGAGTCCAATTCTTTAAATATCCTGTGAGTTGGGTTTTAGAACGTTCATTCTGGATGTGGGAAAGCCATCCAGAACAACCAGACTTCAGTTAATCACAAAGGGTAACTGCACTAGTAACTATAATTACTCCATGAGCATCTGCATCTGCCAAAAGACACATTTCTTTCACCTACACTGGTACTTCCAGTCCTTTCTCAGCTCACCCATGTTGTGCTTCTTTCTTGAGGATGTAATTTAATTTCCATGCTGCTGTGTAAGAAACTTACCAATGTTCATACTCCCTATTAACAATATAGTGATACAATATGGTGAGTAATAGTGACTTTAGAGAGTACTTATATAGAAAGACTAAGTATATATATGTATACTAATTTATAATATATTTAGAGAATATAGAATATATGTAATACTTGTAATACTAATATACTATTATACATATACTAAAATAGTGTGTATATTATGTAATATATAAATATGTATAATATGTATATAATACATACTTGGCCATAAATATGACATGAAATTCAAGACTAACTCCGTCAGTACACTGATTTTCTAAAACCGTGATGGTCAATGAAGGAACCAGAATAGTCAGTATTAGTGTTTTGGATCCTTGACTCTAACAAAGAAAGTAGTGCACAGGATGAAAGAATCAATTTTCTCTACCTTCATATCCCCGGGAACATAAAACATCCATGGACCCATAGATCTTCCAGTTATTCTTTGCACTCAGTCCCTTCTTTAACAAAACATTATCATGTTCTTCATTGCCAGGACCCAAAAACAAATCTTCTCCTTGGATTGCAAGGAGGCTTTCATTTCTGCATTCCCACCACTGGAGTTCACTTGTTTGGTTACATGGATACAGGGCAATCATAGCCTTATCCTCCTTTGATGGCACTCCCAGGCACAGGTTGAGTCTCACACTCATAAGCTGATGATCAGTGATCCACCTGAATTTTTGTGATTCATTGTCTTGATGGCAAGCGGCAGTTCTAACTGACTGTGAGATGGATGCCTGAAGACAGAGCTTGTTCACTTTGTTATATATTAAAAATGTTTCAGCATCTGTGAAACAAAACAATATATAGTAAATGGTTAATATAGAATACATGTATAGTGGGTATGTGACGATTCTGCTTACCATTCACATGAACAAGGAGTCATTGCATTCATATCAGATAAAGTCTATGTTTTTGAACAGAGTCTACTGCAACGTCAGCTGTATAGGTTAAAAAGCAATAAGGTAGACAATAGGATATGCCTTTCATTATTATATGTCACCATACTGTGGATTAGTGGCAGTCAGCAGGAGAGCTGAGCACAGCTTGTTGGATTGAATTTTATCAGTCATGTGAATTTCCACAGCCACACTGCTCTTACCATTACTCTATTTCCATCTATCCTCAGATGCATGACTTTCTAGACCTCTACAAATTTTCCTCACCCTGTCAGATCTGACAGGTCTCTTAGTGGGGTCACAGACATGTTTGCTGTGCCATTTGTCTCCCCAGTCATGAATCCATGTTTCCTTTCCACTCACATTTATACAGTGGAAAGAACTCCTCTGGGCCTCACTGGGGCTACTCTGGGCTCATTGCCCTTGCTAACCCATAAGACCTGCAGTATCTGCTATGAACCACTGCAACATAAAACTAGGAATGACATAGGGCAACCAATCACAGCCTGAGAAAGTAGCAAAAAATGGGCAGTAGAGGCACCTGACCTCCACTTGGCAATATGGAAAGGCTGGTGGAAGTTAGAAGGTCTGCCTGTACCAGAAATTGGGTCCCTAGCTCTTCAGGTAGTTTCTCTGATCATGTCTATAGTGTTGGCTCCAACGTAGAGTAGAAGTAGCTGAGCTACTTCTGGTTTAGTCCTACAGTGAGTTTATCAGTAGCAGTAGTGAATCATGCCTACGAATTTGCTCTGCTGCTTTGTCGTGTACGTTGTGACACACCTACTTGTAATGCCCTCCAAAGCTTGTGGAATTCATAACCAGGTTTAGTCCCTGATACATTTCTTGGTCATTGAGCATCACATTGAATTTAAATGTATTTTTAAAGCTAGAGAAATTTCATTCAAAAGCCTGCAAAATGTTGAAACCAATTTAGTTGCTAATATACAGTACGCTGCAGTGATACCATGGGCAATTAAAAAAACCCACCACATACTCTGAGACAATCTATAACAGTTTTAATTAGGAGTTACAAAGCTAAATGAATTAAACCTTAAACATTCAGGTCTCCAGAAGCCATCTGTTTAACACCTACAATAGAAGCACAGCTAAAGGGCAGTAATATTGTCACCATAATTCTGCAGTAACTTTTCTAAACTTAATCCAGCTTTATTTCACAAAACATTTACTTCATATACATTAGCGATGACAGTGAATTCAGTAAGTCTGTTCAAAATAGTGAAGGAAAATAATCCTCTTTATAAGCACTAAGTCTCTCTGAATTTCACAGTCATCATCTGTTGAACATCTTAATAGCCTACAAATTTCACATTTCACCCCTCCTGAAATTTTTCCTTCCTGATTTGATAACCATTATCTAGACACCAACAGCTCAAAACTCAGACCACAGAAGAATGGAAAAAAAAAATTAAAAAAAAAAAGACATTTAAACACCTTTCTTTATTTTATTAGGTCAGTTTTTCTGGGGTTATTGAAATGCTAGTACCACTACAAATAAATAATTCAGCCTTTGCCACTTCTATCCATTTCCTTTATCTATTAGATCCTGCCCTTGCCTCTTTCATGCCACTAAGAAGCCCCCCGTCTATATGTTCCAAACTAATAATGTATATATAGGTACTAACACAGAATTCTACATCATCTAGAAACATTAGAGGATATGGAATCACTTTCACAGACACTATTACAGGAGGCAAGCGGGAGGCACTTACCCGCCAGCTGCAAAACACTGTGAACAAGAGAAAGAACAAGCAAGAACCCAGAGAACATAGCTGTAAATACGTTTTTCTTTTCTTCCCTTCGCCAAAACCTGGATGATGACAGTTGCTAGCAGTAAAGTTCTGCTGAAGAGAGGACAATGACTGGTCCCCCTCAGTTTCGAAGGCAGGATGGTTGGATAGAAAGTCCTGAGTTCTAAATAAGGAAATACTCTATCACATGACACATTTCAAAAAAAAAACAAAAACCAAGACCACACAGCACAAATTTTGTCTTTGTAAAAGAATGACTTCTCACTGAGGGCAAGCTGTGCTGCTTTGAGAAAACATGTAATACACAGAAGGTTCTATCTCAATCCTTTGCTGCTGTCTCTCCTAAAGAGACATCTGGGCAGCTCATGGGATCAAATCAACAGTGAAATACCAAAGACAGAAATTCAGCCTCAGCTTTTAAATCTTACACATTATTTATACAGTGGGAATATACCATGAGGAAAATGTCAGGCCTGTATTTTCATGTGTGAGATGAGACAGGATTGCATTCTAGAAGAAATTCATTCCGCAGGATATTTAAAACATTTCTTCCCTTATAAATTAAATTGTCCTTGTCCTACTAACCTTCGTTTACTGCAGTTACGAGACCAGGACCCAAAGCTACCTGAAAAATGGCTCATTAAAAAAAAAACCCTCAGGTTTCCAAACATATAGGTGGAAACCTGAAAGAAACAACACTCCTCTCCTGACCTCTATAAACTCTCCTTATAACTGTATAAAGGCCTGACTTTACAATAGATCGTTACCATGGAAATAGTTGGTTGTGTTTAGAAAAACTGCTAAATGAAAAAAAACAGTATGTAGTGAGAAAATATTATATGAAGTGTAGTAACATATTTGTTCAGCACCTGTAGCAAAAATGTGATAGCAAAGAAATCTGGCATCATCTTCTGTTTGTTGCCAAGATGATTGCATTTCCTTAGTACAGGATTTGTTCATACTTGGCTGCTCAGCAGAAAAGCAGTGCAAGAAAGAGAGTTAGTTCCCTGAGAAAGTCTCCAGGATTAAAATAAAAAGGAGAAATTGAATTGTGAAACAAGAAATTACAAGAAAACACCAGGTACAGATGCTAGGAAGTTACAGGAAAAGGTAAGTGAATTTTCTTTTTCAGGTGATGACAAAATATACTAACAACGATGAAGTCAACAGCTTTTTCTGAAAAAGACATTTCTAGGACTACTTAAAAAAACAAAAACAAAACTGGAAGTCCTTAATCAGCTGCTGAAGATCTTGCCTAGAAAGAGCAAAAGTTTTCTTTGGCCTGAACTGATTTATCTTTGACAGCATTTCCTTACAGCATGTGGTCTGTTTATATAAAAGATACATTGTCATCTATATTGTCCAGCGTTTTAACAGCCTTTTTTTATTCTGAAGCTTATATGGCACAAGGCCAAGAGGAATTCCACTTTCTTCTCAGTTGGACCTTGTGCAATAACAAAGAAGCAAAAAGGGAACAGTTCCTTTCCTTAGCTCTCCTCTGCAACTCAGGCCACACCACAGCCAACTGCAGCCTGGCAGAAAAACAAACACTGATTCATTAAGAAAAAAAACAAGCAATTGTGAGGAATCCCTTCAGACAGGTTGCAGACCAGTTTTACTGCCAAAAGTCTGAACAGTTTGTACGGCGCTCTTGATAGTCCAAACTCACCTTGGGTACTTGCACCTTTCCTGCTATGACCAGTACTGCAAACTAATGGGTGCTGTGCTGGTTCCTGTCGCTGCTCAAGGCTGTTGAAATTCCTGAGGCCAGCCTCCAATGAAAAGCAGAGCCAGAAGAGCAAACTTCACTATGTCACCTGCACCTGACACCTCCCTATCACCACAAACCACCAGACACATACCTTGGTGAGCACCAGGCAGGAGATGGCACTGACTTCTTTTCTGAGTGATCTGCCCTAGTTTTGATCCTGCTCTGGCAGGAGGGTTGGACTCAATGATCTTCGGAGGTCCCTTCCAAACCCTAACATTCTGTGATTCTTGCCCCTTTGTAGTTCAGAAATCTTGCAACACTAGGCACCTTTATCTCACCACTGCTCACGTCTGTAGCCCCAGCACAAGCTGCATCCAGCCATGAAGGGCAGGTTCTCCAGTCCTGATCTGGAAGGTAAGAAGCTGGTGAAAAAGCATGAGTTGCGCTCCCTGACATGAATTTAGTCAATTCTAATTACTTCAAATTCAATTGCTAGACCCATATCCTAGACACTAATCTCAACCAGAGATAACAGATACTGTTAAAGTTGACTTGCTAAGGATTACCTGGAAATCCTACCAAGTTCAATAAAATACTCGAAGATTAAGGGAAAAAAAGCAGCACAATCTCAACAGCACTCTATACCTCAGCCTATGTGATGGGTGTAATTGAACAACAAGTGGGAGGTAGCATGTTGTGGTTGCTTTGTAGGTAATAATTTGCCAATTACTGATGCCAGTCGTTCACAGATAGCTACAGTGACATAAAAAGATCGCCAAAGTGCTTTGGCATACTTCAAGAGTAAAGATCCTTTAGGATCTGCTCTGCTGAAAGAGCAATTGCCACCAGGGTGTCTCCCCACACACTCAGCTGCAGCAACAGAGAGCAACTAGTGCACTCCTGCACTTCCAGACCTGCCCCAGCCACTGAGGACTGATTGCAAGGGGATTGCTCTCCTTGGTTATAGCATTAATTGGTCTTGCTGTGCCAAATTTAGTTGAATATTTTGATATGGAGGTGAGATGAGCCTGCTATGTTTTTTAGTCAGATTCTAGCAAGGGGAATAGGTACCCTTTGCCATCCTCTCTAACCCTTTTCATTCAGGGTGATAAAGACATTAGCTTAAAGCTGACTGTTTATCAAAAGTTCAGAAAATAAAATTTACACAAGTGAAAAAACCCAAACTAATAACTTAGGGAAACATACTCTGGGACTGAACATACTGCAGCTATTGCATTAATTTGCTTGGCTTTTGTGCATACCTAGTGAAAGCAATTACAAAGCAGGGAGTAATTGAGCAGAAAGGCAACTTCATCATGAAAGGGAAAACAGAAAGATTTCCTTGGAGAAAACCAAGACTGAACATTGTCTGATGAAGGATATTGTTTCTTTATTGATGTTTTCTAAAGAATGAGGATTTACATGCTTTTCTTGAGAATAAATGGTATTGCATAAACAGGTAGTTACCAAAAAGTCTCAAAAGAGTACAGTTATGATGTTGTCACACCTTAACTTCATTATGCACTGCCAGAGACTACACATATGGGTACTACTGTACTGGGTTTATATGGCAAGGTTTTGGTAGTGGGGGGTGCTACAGAGGTGGCTTCTGTGAGAAGCAGCTAGAAGCTTCCCCTATGTCTGATAGAGCCAATGCCAGGTGGTTCCAAGATCACAGTAAGTTTTTTGGGGGTAACGAAAAGCCAATTGTCATATTGTCGTGAAATAGGCTTACATTTTCTACAAAAACTGGTGTGAATGTTTGTGATGGGATGAATAATTTGGTCCATATCATTTGTCCTATATCATGCTAGCAGCAGTAAAATATAGTTAGTAATAAAAAATGACCATGTAGATTTCGCATATAGAATTTATTATGTATTTAGAAAAAGTGACATAGTCTATAAAAATATTAGAGCAAGAAGGAAAACAAAAGGCACAGAAAGTATAGCTCCATGAAGGACTGGCATAACATCAAGAAGACAGATATACATCATGGTTTTTTTTTATTTTAAACTTTATAAAATAACTTGATTGTGGTAGAATGGTCAACAGTGTTAACTACTATATTGAGAAAGAACAGAAAATACAGCAAGGAAAGCATGCATACTGAAATTAAATCAGCTTTGTCATACGTGCTTAGATTCAGATTGAAGGACTGAAAAAATTTATGTAGAAATGCTAAATCATTAAAGGTAATCTAGAAATTATGCAAGATGCATAACATCTTAGAATATTGGAGAAGAGAGTTACGCATACTTAAATCAGATTTAACAATAGATTTAATTTGGTTTAAAAGGGGAAAACTGTGGATCATATAATTCAATTAAAAGATCATGAGAACTAGCATTGAATTTTGACAGATGTGAGGAGATGTTCCTTTAATACCTACTCTGCTAATTATCTTAATTATCTTATCTTTTAGCAGTTACCAGAAAGTTATTAAACTCATTATACATTGTATGCTTGCACGAGAACAAAGTTTAAATATAACACTACTGCTCAATTCAAGAAAGCATTTTACCAAAGTAAAACTCCTGACAATCTTCTTATCTTTCATTTAACTCTGAGATTTGGCAGGTGCTATTAACAACCAGCAGTGATCTCACCTTGAGCAGGAGTGGAGGAAACATGTTTCAGACCAAGAAATTCTCTTTATCTAATAGGACCATCTAATTCATGTATTTTCTTTTGAACTCTACAAGGTGGTATACCCCAAACCATGCTTTGAGTAACATATTCTGTTGACTGAGAGGTACATTTACACATTTGACACAGGAAGCCACTGGATCATTATTAGACCCTCACCTCTTGAAGTATTCAGTAATGCCCAGCCTCATTTCATGAACTATGTGTAGAGATAATTGGGGTTAAAACATCTTTAGGCCTTTCCTAAACATGCTTCAAATTAACACCTCAATTCTTTACATTGTCACTTCATTATTCTATCCATAAAATCATGTGTGGTCTTCCGTGTTCGAGATGCCTCTCTTACTTTTGCTATACAAACTAAAAAGACTCTTTACTATGTGTGTCTTAAGAATTTCGGATTTTTCTGCAACAGCAACAACAAAAAAAACCACAAACAAACAAACAAACAAAATTCTATGTGTAAATAATATCTAACCTGCTAATTTTTCTCCTTTACAAACGAACCATAATCCCAGAATCATGCAGGTGAATTACATGACTTCTGAGGAAATGCTGGAAGGACTTAATCCACAGCAGGGAAGACTGAATCAGGACATGATACCAGCCTGCTAAGATGTAAGAGGCTGCCACATGAAGGAAGGTCATAAATTATCCTACATATCTACTTGGAGGAGGACAATACAGGAAAAGAAACAATGGAATCAGTTGAGCAAGAGAAAATTATGTAGCAGGAAAAAACTTCTTAATAGTATAATCAAGTATTTGGGCAGATTATTTAGTGAGAGATTTTAAAAAACAAAATAGGAAAGTAGTTGTGAGAAATGAACCAGACTCACTTGTTTCTCATTCACCAAGAGTAGTCTTGGTGATATTCAGTTTACCTTTATCTCTAGAAATTAAGAAATATTTTCCAGGTTTCAGTTCAACATATTCTTGTGAAAACATATAATTGTCACATAGGTTTGCAATTTTAAATTCATTAAACCCTGAACTTCCATGTTAAGGCTGTTCAATACAAGCAAGTCTTGGGTACTTGCAGACACTGGAGAAGAGTTTGATGATGGATGAGTGACTACCTCTGAGAAGTTGTCACAGGTGGCCTGTCCACTTCATTGGCCTCTCAGCTGCCTTACCAGACACATAAGGAACTAATGTTACTTTAGTCTGGGGGTGGGGAAAGCGTCTGTAGTTCCTCAGTCCAATCATAAAACTGAAGAGACACAGGCTCAATTTTTAAAAGCAAGAACATTTGGTGAAAAGTAAAACTCAATGCCATTTGCAATATGAGCAAGAGAAAAGTGAAGGCTGCCAGAGAGGCGATTTCAGGCTGTGCTTCACTGACAACTTGCATCAGTTCTCCCAGGGTCTCTGACGGAGTCTGTGTCCTGTGTCCAGCTGGCACTGAGCCTCTCTGCTGCTGTACAGAACTGTTTCAGCACACAAAGACAGCCTTGGCCTCCCAAGGGATGGTAAGACCTAGCCAAGCCTTCCTTGGAGAAAAGCAGTAGCTGACTGCTTGAATATTTCTCTTATTTTCCACAATAAAATGAGAGAGTAAACTATAGAGACAAAGTCATCACCATCCTGATAGACATCTGAGTGAGCACCAGGAGCTCAGATCTCAGTCCTTCCTTCCAGTGGCAGGGCCACAGGTGTCACGTTTGAGGGAAGGAAGACTGCCATATGGGAGACAGCACCCGAGAGTGCATGACACAGCTGCAGATGTTACCTAGCCCTGTCTGATGACCTAAGAGCATTTGAACCTCAATATTTTTGCTGAGGTACAGCAGACCAATATATGCTCTGCTGATTTACAGATACACTCATCAACCTTTTGTACTGCCCCTTAAATGTTTCTTGTTAACTGAGCCTCTGTAATTATTGGAAATAATCAACATGCATCTTTGGACTATTGTTTAAATAATGGGCTGTTTAAGAAACAAAAATAAGTAGTCCAGCCATACTTCCTGGATAACGGTATATAGTTATAAAAATAACTGGAAAAATGCCTGTTCTTTATATTATCTCTATGATGACTCATTGTTTTCTTCCTTTGCTTTATCATTGTTTCCTTCCTTATAAAAAAAACCCAAACCACCATATAGCACCTTCCAGAAAGAAAACTTCAGAATATCTTCCATGGGATAATATTTGAAGGAGCTTCCGGACGATGCTCATATGGTTTAGGCAGTCCTGTGAGGAGAAGGGATTTCGACTCAATTTCGACTCCTTACAGGTCCATTCAAACTCAAGATATTCTATGATGCTGTCAGAATTTTCTACACCTTTTTAACCCTTTTCTTTATATTAAATTCTGATTCTATGATTCGACTTGAGTATTTAAGAGAAACATATCAAAGCAGAAAGGTTGGCAGAAAATGTACTGAAGACTGTTTCCTTCCCCCACTACCTATGAACTGGTGAGGTCCAGAATATGATTTCACATATGGGTAACAAGGGTGTGTGAAAAATGTCACATCTGAAAAATGTCCTAATGCCAGCCTCCCAACACGGATTCATGGCCTGACCTACCTGTAAGTTTCTGGGCAGGGGGGAGGTATGTAGTAACTGAAGCTCTTTATATCAACTGGCAAGGAAGACACTGTGGTTCTCCTCCCTCCTCACACACCTTCCATCTACAATTGTATCAAACTTAATGTCTGAAAGAGGAAGGACATTTCATAATTAACAACACCGAAGGAGGTAGAAGGAACAGATATTCACATGGTCAGTTACCAAAGGAATCTCTTAACTACAAAACTACAAAAAAGATCTGTAGGGCTTTGGTTTTTTGGTTTTGTTGTTTTTTTCTGGGAAGTTACACACATCGCATGTGCCATGGGGAGCTCAGGCCAGGGCCTCAGGTCTGATTTAGCCCAACCACCAGCCATGGGCATGCAGTTAGACCAGCTTCCCTCTTCTCTCTTCTCTTTGACTCACCTACTCTTTACTGTACAGACACAAAAAGAGGAGTGGAGAGTGTCCTCACCTAAGGTAAGCCAGGCACCACATTTAGGGAACTTTGAAGGGTTTAACCACACTGCTTGTCTTCCTGAAACACCTTGAGTGTTACAGACAAGACAGTCAGCAATCTGCAGACACTCCTAGCATCATGTAGCCATCTTAAAAGACTTCAGCAGACCAGAGCACAAAATGCTGAAAGCATCTAGTGCTTCTTGTTGAGTCCTGCCTTCTCAGAGGAGGTAAACGCCTAGCATAAATGTACCAGGCTGTTTTATGGGGATATATATCCCAAGCAAAATGGAGAGAGAGAGAGAAGCACTCAATTTACTACTTAGTTCTCTGATAAAAAGACATCTGAGAAAAACAGGAAGACTGGATTACACCCACTATTGTCAATAGCCTGGGGAATTAGCTAATGCAAAAAAAAAATACCAAGTGCTCCTTTGCATTATTAACTGAAAACTAGCACTTTGGTCACTAAAGCATAGACAAAGAGAAAATATAGGATCCTGCAAAGCCAAATCTTGCCATTCCTATCTTTGCAACTAATGAATGTTAAGTGAATGGAAGAAGTGAAAAATAATAAGAGTGTAGGAGCAAACAATATATGGAAACATCAATTTGATAGACAGCTATGAAAGGAACTGGTCATCTCCAGCCAGAGATGGACAGCCATGGACAAAAGCAGAATCCCTATGATGAGTAAGAAAATTTTGCACTGTCCTAATGTTCAACATATCCAAACACAGAAAAAGTTAAACGCTAGTATTTCTCTTCCCAGTTTTACCCTTATGCAACCTATCAGGTCCCCCTCCTTTTGAATTAAACCATACATCCTCTAATTTTTACATCTGCACAAAATGATGGTGTTGTGAAGTCTAAGTGACATCTAGAAAAATCTTTTCATTTCCTCAGATACCAGACCTTGTGTCATGATACACAGCATTAAAAACTGCTAAGATGATCTGAATGACTTCTACAAAGCTGGTAAGCCTTGGTCAAAAATTCAAACTCAAGTCACAGCCAGTTCCCAACTGAAGGATTATCCAAGGCCACATTCTCTGCAGCCAATGTCACCTTTTTTTTCAGTTAACACTTATCTCCAAACATTCATCTAAGTAGGCACATAATCCATCAAAGTGCACTTTCATGAATGCTGTTCCTATCATTGCATACATGGAGTGCTCTTAACTTAGCTGCATTTCCATATTTATGAAGCCAATGTGCATTTAAAATGAATTTGGGCTCCTGCCCACATTTTTAGTAATCTCACTCTTTTTCTTGGCAGCATCACAGTCTATGAAACTGAAGTCTGTTCTGGAAAGCTTCAGTGGAGAATACATTTTCCTTGTTATTCTACTTAAGTCAGTGTCATTGCATTCATAACTTAATTCTTCATACCAAAACACATGCATGCACTGTTTAAAGTACTTTCTTCATTTCAGTAACATTTTGTCAGACTCTTCCTTACGAGACATGTAAACAATGAACGATGAGCAAATATTTTCAAGATCATTTCCTATACCATGAAAATCGATTAGTTCTACACAAGCTCTGCTCAACTTTACATAAAACAACAGTATGGATTAAAGATGAAAATCAAATGTGATGCTTGGCTGCAGGACACCCCCATACATTATTTTCATCAACTCTATATAGCTTTTTTTTTTAAAAAAGAAGCTGAATTTGATCAGTATTAACATTTAGAGACTGACTGAAGTACTTGGAAAGATTCAGAATTCTCATTAAACACTGATGAAAGCTAGACAGGGTTTGAGCATATCAGAAAAAAGTCAAGAGTGTGAGAAAAAAAGAGGAGCTAAGGAATCATAAGCCAGGCAAAATAACCCAAATTCCTGGAAAGGTGTTAGAAAAAGTTGTATTACTTGTTAATCGTGAGAGGATAACTAGATAGTAAGGAATCACAGTCAGCCCCTAAGGGAAAAGCAGTAATTAACAGTTTATGTTGCACTGGAAGGTGTACAGGCAAGGGTTTTACAGAAAGATTTGATGCTATTCTCTATGTTAACAGCTCAGATAACGGCAAAAGGTGTACTTAGTAAGTTATTAAAACTTGGCAAAGGAACTTAAACAGTGCTCAGGAAGAGGCAGCATTGCAGGGTTGTCTATCCTGTATATGGATGTAGGCATGTGTCCTTCACGTATGACAGCAAGCGCTCCCTTGCAAGGATTTCTGTTTCCAGCTTGCCACATCCAGCATTCAAGCATTCCCACGAAGCAGTCTGAACACAGCCATCACCAGCTGTGCTGGAGCAAAGAGCTTATTACTAGTATAGATGCAGACTGCACCAACCCAGCTGTCCTGAGGAGCTGGTGACATGGCAAATCACACCAACATTATTAGTATAGAAGCTATGCGTAGGTTGTCCAGGGGAGGGGTGAAATCATCATCACTGTTGGAAACTTTATAAGAGGTTGTACCTGTCAGCAGCTGCTCAGTTTTAGCTGACACTGTCTTCGGGCAAGACCTTTTCAGTTCCCTATTTCTATATTGTGTATGATAAAAGATTCCTATTCACGGGATATATAAAATTCTAAAACCTTTAACCTTTAAACTATGTCATGCCTTCTGTTACTTACTTTAGCAGTAGAAGAAAGATCCTCCATTTGCACTTTTCTTTCAGTGGCATCCAGAACAAGAGAGAATATGGTTATTCAAGCATGATTGAAATCCCTCCAAAATTCAAAATTAGATATTTTTGAAGCTTAGAAATCTGAAGTGACACATTGTTTCACAACACACCTAGTGTGACATGGAAGTGACACATCCCAGTACGAGAACACAATGTGTCTGTGTACTGAAACTTTATATACTGATTGCTTTTATAAGACTCTCAAGCAAAAGTCAATTCTATCAGCTAAGAACTTGACATTTTCAGCATCACACAGATTTATGCACATGCTCTATGGTAGGAATTATAACTGTTATTATTCCAATTGCCTTGCTGAACTTCACATTTTGAGTATCTCTGCTTGATACTGCTCCTGTGTACAGACTAGAATCAATTCTCACTGAGTATCCCTGCTCTTTAGTCTCATCATGAAGAGACTGAGTAAAACAGGGAATTGGCAGGAAATGTGCAGGGGTTAAGACACTAACAAGAAACAGAGGACTGAAAGGCAGAGAGCAGTCTTAGGAGGAAATCTGATACTGAGAGATGGAAGATAAGTGACCACAGGATGACAGAACACATACTCACAGCCACTCGGAAATATGAAGAGAAGGAAAATGTTGCTTTCTACTCCTACCACATTACTTTCTTTTCTCAATTTCTTTTGTTACTGGTTTGTTGTTTTTTTCATTCTGACACTATAAATCATTTCCTGATGACAACAGGAGCCAAATTGCTTGGGGCCTCACATCTGGTTTGGGCCCTGATTTGTAGTACCAGCTGCAACTTTTACAACCTCTTGGACGCAGTCCTCCAATTGGTCCTAAGAGTTGAATATATAGGAGCACCAACCAAGGTTTCCAAGTAGGTTAAAGTAGTAATCATGGCCAAAAGAAAAGATCCGAGGTGTGTATCTGATATAGGACATTGTCCAAAGAAAGTGCCAGTGAACTATAACTACTAAAGATATACATATTTTGAAATTAATATTATTTTATAAGCAGGCCTCTCTGTTGCTACATAAAAAAGAATGCCTGTAGTAAAACATTGATAGAAACTATAAGAGCCCTGCACTCACCCATGGCCTGGGCTGTCTGGCTGCGATGCCAGAAACAGCTTCACCAAAAAGCTGCCTTGAGCGAAATGTCACAAAGCAGACTGGGGAATCAAGCCTTGCACATCTGCAGTCTTGATAAGGACTCCACTCAGTGGTAAATAAAAGATGCTGCAGCTCTTAAGAGCAGCCACACATCAGGGAAGCCACTTGTGGTCCACAAGCTAAAGCCAGTGATATAAGCTGGCCTAGCTTCACCTCGTTCCTGTCTGCAAGCCAAAGCCTTGTGCCCAAGCTCGTCTGCTTTAAACAGTGTGCCAGAGAGCCCTGCAAGACATGCCTCACACCCACTCTGCGTCTGAAGGGGCTGTGAATGTCTGTGCCTGGTCTCATCAGCTACAGCAAAGTCACTCACTAATCAAGAACAGACCATGACTTAGGGAGGTAGTGTTCCCTGAAAGTAAAAATCATAAGAATATTTTAAAGCATAGGATAAGGAATTTCTTTCTTTCACCACTATCTCTGACCCTTTTTCAGCTATCACAGAATGTTTTCTAAAGCATTACCAGTGGTACAAGAGCTTTAGTTCATGTTATCCACAGACAATTTTACACAATAGATTTTCTCTTCTAGATGATTCCCTAATCCTGCTGTTCTTATTTTCTACCAGTGACTGTACATATTACTCACACATATGAAACGAAAAGTATGCTTTGCTTCAAATATACTTTCTTTTAGAAGTCATCAATTGAAAAGCAAAGAATCTTGACTCCTGAGACTGGGCATTAAACAGGATTATAGAATGTCTTTGAGGAAAAAAAGGAACATGTCTCTTCAAGGACACTAGATCTCTGTCCTCTGATGTACAGATCACTGAAAATCTTTTCATCTTTTGAGATTCTGTAAGTTATGTTACACTGCCCTAAGCTGTTCAGTCTGTAGGGCATTTAATAGGATGAATTTATCAGAAAGGAGCTACCACTTGATGTCTGCTGACTCTTGTGGTCATTGTTAAGCACCTGCTTTTGGGCACCAATCAGGGACAGGTTGCTAGGCTAAACTAACCTTTGCTACAATACAATACAGCTGGTACTAAGTTGTGGTAAAAGCCAAATTTCCTGGTTTAATTCAAATAGACGTAATTTTGTGATGTGGTGTTGGTTTGGGTGTTTGTGGCATCTGTGCTTTGATCTCCTGTTACTAGAAAGCTTAATCATGATGTGTGTGCTAGCACTACCCATATGGCCACCAGTCATGTAGCCAGGAGAGCAGTGCTTCTTCCTACAGTGTTGGCCATGCCTCTTCCCTGCTTCTGCCACATTTTCTGCTCACTTTCTTTACTTTGTCCAACAGGACAGGCTTTACCTCATCAAAAGTGCATAATTCTGTATACCATCCTAAATGCATACTCCAGTATACCACTATTGACCACAGAATTATAGAATAGTTTGCACTGGAAGAGACCTCTGGAGGTCATTCCATTGAACCCTTGGCTCAAAGCTGGGCCTGAAAACTATACACTGTTTCAAAGGTTGCTCAGGACCTTTTCCAGCTGAGTTCTGAGTATTTCCACAACCAAGAATGACATTTCCATAGAAAAACCTATCTGTGTTGACACATTAAGTGGGAGAAGAGGCAGAAACTGTTTACAAAATTTATGCTGAATGACACTTTAGTTGTTTGAGCTATCAAACATCATATGATTAATCGAGCAAAAAAAACCCAAAACAAAACAACTTACGAATATTGGAGTAAGTTATGATAAAATATTAAATTTCTGGAACTGAAATGATTCTAGTATTCTGTGTAATTTCAGTTAAATAAAAGTGCAAAAGAAGCAATGAAAAATACTTAAAGTAAGACAATTCATAGAATGTGCATGTCATTTCTGATTCTTTAGCCAACTACAAATAGCTTTCATGCAAAATGTAAGGATTTCCTTCCTTTTTATCTTATTTCTAGCTTCCTCATTTATTTAAAAACCCTTCCCTATTTTGTGTCACTATGCTAAGCTTTTATGTTATTACATTTCACATCGTTAGTAAAGTAATTATAATGTAGGCAGTTTTAATGGCATAATCAATTCTCTTTCATTTTTAATCCATCTAGGAATTATAAGCTTCACTGTTACGTGCACTAATTGTGGCAGCTTTGACAGTCAAGAAGTGAAATGGTCTCTTTGTTCCCAGATATTTGTTATCTTTACAATGTGTGGAGATTGCATATTTCTACTTTCCCATTTCCTGTTAAAAATTTGTTGTAAACAGATTTAACTCTGAATAGATCCTAAATTCTGCCTGTTTTTAAATGCATCATTAAATCAGAGTACACAGCAAAATGTGCCTTTAACAGAAGCTTACTTTCAGATAGCAGCCTAACAATCATCACCATCCCATGTGGTAGCTCTGAAGTTAAAAGTAGAATCACCAGGAGAAAAGGCTGCTGTTCCCATTGCCCGGTAATAAGGAATTATTTTCTTGCAACATGGGGTGCAGGAGAAATCTTCGGGTGGATGGGAGATGTGTAATCAAGCCTCATTACTATTCCATCTGCCTCTTGACAGCTGATTCATCCCCCTCGCTCCCCCCACTGATCACAGGCATTGTACACTCGACACACCTTTGCTTCTTCCTGTTTTTCTTGCTTCCTGCCACACCACCCCCCACCAAGAGTAGTCCCCAAGCTGGACAGATGCAGCAGATGGAATTAGCAGCAGCTTCTCATCAAACTGAACATGTCCCAGATATGGGACCAAAAGGGTTTTTGTAACAGGTTGTTTAAAAATAAATGTCTCCACTTTCCACAGTATCTTTGCAGAGAAAGTGCTAGTCTGTTAGCTTTCTCTCAGTGGCTTCCTAGGTTGCAAAACAGCCCATACAGTTCCCTGTAGCTCTATAAAAGAAAACCCTTCCATTCTATCAACCCGAGAGGCTTCCCCACAAGTCCGTTTTCTGTTCCTCTTATGATAACTCCGATTTCCTTCCTATCCTCTGCACTCCAGCACAATGTTCCAAAGCACTTTCCTGCCCACGCAGTCGCCATTCTCAAGAAAGAACCTATCTCTTCATCTTTCTAGATGGCTCTGCCCTGGGAAACACATCAGGAGGCAGGGAAAGGCAGAGGGGCAGCCTGCCTTCTTCCCTGATCCCCAGCTGTGGCTTTTTCAAAGAACACAGAGTACCCAGGCAAATGGGAACCAACATACAAATATCTTACACCCTCCACCCCCTCCCCATCCACACACGTGCCCTCTTCCCCTGGCTGAACAGCACAGCTGGGCTCCTGAGGCAACAGTTCACTGCAGATGACTGTTTTGCTTGCTCTCTCCTATGCAAAGCACACCCACTACTCCATTGCTTCCCCATAACTGTGAGTCCTATCCAACTGTCCCTTGAAGCCCCTTCACTTCTCCCAGCAGCATCTGCATTTCCTAGACCATTGCTGACTGGCCTAGCCTTGCCTGGCTTTCCCAGGGCAGGTCAGAACTTCTGGCCCAGTTCAAACTCCTTCATTTCTACTTTGGCCTTTCCCTTTGATCTCCTTTTGTTTGGACACCTCACCCTGTAGTTTTGTACCATCCTCTTACCAACCTCAGCCTATGTTTCTCACTGCATGAGCTCCTATTCCTCCCATTATTGAATATTATTTCCTCCTATCTCCAGAATTTCCGTGGATTAGCCTCTTCTGGTGGCCACGAAACACCTGCATGTCCTACATATTTCCAAATATTGACTATAAAGGAGCATTATGTTAATTAGCCTTAAAAGTAAGTGAAAATAATTTTATCTATCTCTCTATGTCAAAGGTCTGGAAAAAAGGGCAGTATAATGATTGAACTCTGTTCATTCCCTGAAATGAGAGCAAATATTTCCTCAAAGAACCAGATCCACTAACCATATTATATAAAAGCTTTAGATATCATTATTTAACAGAAAAAGAATTAAAAGTTGTGCACTGCAGAATGTCATAGAAGGGAAAAAACTGGATATGTCAGAGAAGGACACAGCTGAGGAGGGACAAAATGAACCCTAACTGTTCCTGTGTCCGGATATGGTGACATCAGGACAACTTTATGCTTATGGAGCATTTCAAACCTTTCCTCTTGACCCTGGAAAATCTGGCTCTTGCCCATTGGAATCTGGCCTGAAGGCACTAGTTCATTTCACAACTATCTATCTATTCTGTTTGTATTTATAGATCTTTCTTACATTTTGTTTCAAATTACTCTTCACTTCCTTTTTTAGTCTCCTAGTTTCAGAAATGTAAACGACAAAATTAAACACTTCCAGTTCATAAACTTCTTTATGAATTCTAAAGAAAACCTACTAAATTCCTGATTTAGTCAAGGAACTGCAGCTAATATTTTCTTTTCTGTTCCAAGTTACTGCTACCAATGTTAGCCAATAGTTTCTCTGTAAGTTGGTATTCTTTTGGAGAAGAATGAAGTTCCATTCTACTTTGTATATCTGTGTGCCTTGGCTGTGTTACTGTCGGGCACCACAGAAAGTTACAATAGTGAATTCTTCCACAGCTTTTCCTTCCCTAAAAGTATCTCCTACTTATTACACTGCATTAAGTTCAAGCTGAGACTCAATGACTTTTTCAGCCATGTTATAGTTTAGGGATATAATTAAAATAGTGAGAAAAGGTAGGACATTCTCTCTAAAATGCCACCCCAATATTGAGAAAGAAAGGGCAAGCAACTGAGAAAGTAGATCTCCACATCTTGCCTCTGTGGAGAGGCATTTTATAAATGCTGTTATGTTGTACTTAAGCCCAAATCCAGAATCTATGTGGCAGCTGGAAAAATTAACAAATTGTGGTCCTTCAGATATCTACTTACAGCAGCTTAACCCTGAAGGTTCCCACACCCAGTAAAAAGCTTGTTTTTGACAGTAAATTTCCCCCATATCTGTTCCTTGGTTTGTGTCCAAGCACCATACTGAACACCTATTTCATACCTCCATTGTAAGTAGTGTCTTTAGGTACTACATCTGTCTCATCTGAGAATCATCCTTGAAGAAGGTCTATTAGCTGGGATTTGGGATGAAATACAGTGGCAACCACAGCTTTCCTGCAAAAAATCTAGCTGCAGGAGTGGAATCTGGAATCAAAAACCTGAGATGAAACAAACTTTCAGAAGAAAAAGCATCATAAGGGGGTGTAAAAAACCCAAAGTTTCTTGTAAATTCTGCCCTCACTGATAGAGGACCAAGATGGGGGAAGTGCAGATCATAACCAGCACTTCTTAGAACAAGTTTGGTTTTTTTTTTTTTACTAAGCTTTTATTACTAAAAGAATCAAGCTGTTATAATAAAGAGCAAATAACTATTCACCCAACATGTTCACTTCTTCACTCACAGATACCTGGTTGGAACAATATCTGGAAACCAATGCCAGCTTTACACTCAGTTTCAGAGAGCCATACTAGCACTCCATGGCATTCTTGGTAGATATCTGGAAAGTGCTTCAGAGGGTCATACTCTTCATCGTCAGATAGCAACGACTGCCATCTTGGATGTTGTCCAAGTTATACAATCCTCTGCTGGTGTTTGTGTGCACTAGTAGTAGCTTTGTAGAGTCCCAGCTAACTTGGTTCAGTTCTCAACAAAGCAACTGGACTACTAGTCTATAAAGCTTAGCAGTCCTTGGAAACTTTCACAAACTAACTTCTCATTAGGCATCTTTCCTGTCTTTGGCCTATTGTTTTCTGGTAACCATTTCTCTATCCAAGTCTATAGATCCTCTAGAACCAATTCAGATCATTCAAACAGAAGGGTCTTTTATGGAAAGTGTTACAATAGTGGATTAATCTTTTTGATCTGGTCAGCGTTGTTAGGATCTCAACCAAAATACCTTATCCACTTACATCCCATTCCCAGAGGATGAATAGTGAATCCCTCATTCCCACAGAGTAGGATCGAGAAGGGAACACCAAAAAGGATTAAAAGTCTAGAAGACATAGCCAGTAAAATAAAAAGGGAAGAACTAGTGCTGCTATCAGAAGATACGCGGAGATGTGACAAGAGCTATCAGATATATGAGAATCTGTCTCAGAAACTGCTACAGTAGTACAGCACATAAGTAGTCTTCAATTACAACACTATAATTAAACGTTTATTAGGCTAAACTTTCAAATGTCAGGGATAAAGAAGCAATGAGACAATATTTCACAGGATGGTAGAGACAAATTGCTGCTGCCATATAAGAACATGCTAAACTAGGAAAAGTGGATGATTATTTGTGTATAGAAATTTAAATATCCCATCCCTTCCTCCTGTTATTTTTACATTTATGATAAATTATTCTGCTTAAGACACAAAAACTTTTACTTAGAACCACCCCTTTAATGCCCATTTAGTGAGCCAACATAGAAAAAAAAGCTTATTTACATGTATTTCATACACACACAAAATATTTTAATTTAAACACACCTAAAATCTGTCAAAAGATTAAAATATAAAAAAAAAATCAAATTAAATAAGGACCCTCTCTAGACTAAGAGCTTTGAGTTATTTGATTGTTTACATTTAGCATAAAACACACTGGAAAAGTGAAATAAAAAATCCCTATATGTAAGCCTACTGTACATTTTTAAGGTTTATAAACACAAACAATATATCAGTAGACCTGTATGACTTGCAATGCTATCAGGTCTGTCATAATGGAAGTATGGAATGCTACTGAAAGAATTAAAACAGACTGGGACAGGGGGAACTTGGTTAGAAATTAGAAAAGATTTTCTAATGGTAAGTTTCATTAGGCTTTGAAAAAAATGGCCTAAAAACATATGAAATCTTCACCATTACTGGAAATTTCAAGAATAAATTTTATCTATTTTTATCAAGTATGAATTAAGCATAATTCATGATACCTATTCCCCTGCTTCTGCAAACTCTTTTGAGATCCCTATTCTATTATTTAAATGATAAAGTATTTCTATTCAAAATACATTCCAACTTATTATACTTGATCTTTCAATGCTTACATTACAGAATCACAGCAGAAGATAAACAGTTTACTCTTTCCTTTCTATCAGTCATATACAGGGGAGGAAAATGTGCAAATTCAGGTATTATGAACAATACACAAAGGGTTTGTGGGGGTACCTCAGTAGTAAAAGGAAGATGTGAACTCGTAGCACTAGAGAAGGCTGCCTGGCTGAGGCACCAGGTGAACCTGGAGGTCCTGTTCAACCTATGCAATTCTGCCAGTCTGTGCTGGACTTCAGGGTGGCATTTTCAGGAAAAGCATAGATCTGGATGTGCTTTTAGGAGCATGCTAAGGAGCATATTCTCACAGTTGCCTGTGGTGCGTGTGGTTCCTCTTGTGGCCTGTGATTCTTGGACCCATGCATAGTGATTCTGGACCCATGCAGAGTCTGGAACTACCAGAGTGTTCATTTCCACAGCATAGCTCCAGGTCTATGTGTATGATCAACAGTCCTCCCAGCTACTAGAGTTCGTGAGCAGATCTCTGGATCTGCCATGCAAGACTGCTTGTTCCTGCTGGTACAGAAAGTAAGAAGCATCCTGTGCAAAATAAACTAGAATTTCCATAGGAGAAAATAGCTTTGCCTTAAGAATTCTTGTATTCCAGCTCTTTAATTCCCTTCAAAAACCAGGCCCAAGATTACCCGGCTAATTAAACGGTTGCCTGTTCATTTTCTTCAATATTGGTCACAAGACAATTTGACTCATGAGTTCCAGGGTCAGCACTACCACGGTATATGGCATTGTCAAAACTGGCTGTAATTGTTTGTCGATCATGTCTCTTTTTATAGAAGAAATAGAATGTAAGACCAGTTCCTGTTAGCAGAAGGAAAATCAGTATAACAATCATCCCACCTAAACTATTTGCAGATGAAGTAGCAGCTTCAGCTTTTGATGCTGTGAAAGACAAAACAGAACAATTACTACAAACGGCCAGGGACACATTGCATAAAAGAAACATCTCCTGAAATGAACTGAGTGAACTATAAAAGTACTGAACAACCCTAACAGCAGTTGAAGTTGATGCATGTTTCAGATGGGCAATGCAAAATTGGGCTTAATCTCTTCTATGTTCCTTTTAAAAGGAGCATTATATTGTACTACAGTATACGATTTGTAAAGCAAAAAAATTATATCAATAAGACATCCACTTTGAGAGACGAGCTCTCCTTTTAAACAGATCTAAAATAAAATCACCTGTGACACTTAAATGGCAATTAAATGAAATATTTCTGAAGGCAATTTGACTTGTAAATAATAAATGCCTATAAACATATTGACATTTCTGTTCAATGGACTTATAAGAAACCTACTTACCTTCATTGGCATGTGAATCATGGGTTGGTTCAACTTCAATAACTTTAAAATTAAAAAAAATATATATTATACATACTTCGCATGCAACCATTTAAAGATTAAATAAATACTGCATACATAATTTTTACTTTGTGTTCCTATCAAATTTTAAATAAGCATAGAATTATAGAATGGGTTGGGTTGGAAAGGATATTAAAGATTATCCAGTTCCAATCCCCCTGCCATGGTCAGGGACGCCTTCCACTAAATCAGGTTGCTCAAAGCCCCATCCAACCTGGTCTTGAACACTTCCAGGGATGGGGCATCCATAAAATCTCTGGGCAACCTATTCCAGTGTATCACCACCATCGCAGTGAAGAATTTCTTCCTAGTCTAAGTCTACCATCTTGCAGTTTAAAACCATTACCCCTCATACTATCACTACACTCCCTGAGAAAGAGTCCCTCCCCATCCTTCCTGTAGTCCTCTTATGTACTGGAAGGATGCTATAGGGTCTCGCCAGAGCTTTCTCTTCTCCAGGACAAACAACTAACAGCTCTCTTGGTCTGTCCTCACAAGGGAGGTGTTTCAGCCCCTTGATCCAATTTGTGGCCCTCCCCTGGACCCACTTGAGTGGGTCCATGTTTTATGCTAGGTACCCCAGAGCTGAACACAATACATAGACACAAAAAATATACAAAAACTTTTTCCCTGACAATTCAGGCTGAATCCATCAAGTATTCCTGTAAATACATTAGTAAAAAAAACAAAACAAAAAACCCACAACCTAAAAACCAAACCCAAACTGTTGTCTCACTGCTAATTGCTTTGAACACTATTCTTGGTAGGGGAGACAGGTGTTCAATGCTGTTATGCTTCCACAGTGTAAGGTTTCACACCTCAACACTGAAGAACTTTTTTTACACTTGGAAAAGTGAAAAGTGTATTTATACTTAAAAACGTCTAAACTGTATTTCCAGGCAACTGCTTTTCCACTCTCCGTTGCTTGGGGAGTATGATTCTTGCTTGCAGGACTGGCTGTCTAGGCCCTACAAAGCTCATGGATGACTCCATTGTCAATCTGCCAACAAGAGGAGATCCACAAGCAGGAGACTCAATTCGTTCTACATTGTGTCTATTGTATTTCTGCAAGGGATCTGTTCACCAGTGGCAAATCCAACCTATTTCATAGTATCTCCCCGTTGATGTGTGCAAACACAACTGAATCCATGTGTATATGGTGACTCCTGCTATCTGCATGTGTGCAGATTTGCATGCTTCAGGCTTTATCCAACACTGCTGTGCATGCAAGAGGGACTCACCCCAGCCTGTGACCCATTTATATTTATCATGGGTTGATATCTGTAACACCACAGGACCAAAAGAAACCATTAAAAATCAAATATACTGTGCTGTTTGTTTGTCTTGATGTGTCTCATTATGCCTGTGTCAACAGAGAAATGAATTTGTCCCCATTGCCCACCCACACTTGATGTTTTCTGCTTGGTCCTCCAACAGATCCCAGCACACTTCACTGGTACCAACCCCATTGTCAACATTTACATTTTTTCTGCAGTAGCTCAGTGACTTTACACTGCTGCTCCTCAGCTTATCTATCAGGAGAGTGTCTGCCTGTCTTATCAGCACTAGTTTAGTCATCTATTCATTATCTGCTGTCCCTTGCACTCTAACCACAACAACTATGAATTTTCTTCACACTGCAAACAGGTGATATGTTCTCCTCTACCCTAGGGTACAGCAAGTGCCAAGAAATCAATACTTTTAAACTGGGAGGAGGTTCTTCTCCAGCATTATTCTTAACAGAAGTTACTCTTGACTTCAATGCAGACGTACATGCACCAACATCAATGCATAAAGTTTTCCCAATGCATAAGTAGTTTGGTTTGGCAATATTGTCCACTTCTAAAATAACCCAGCACAGAGAAATGCAGAACTTACTTTTTGGGATTTTGCAAATAAAATTGTGGTCAACAGAGCAGAAATAGTTCCTCCAGGTTCCAGTTGAGACATCCATGTCAACGCAGTGTTTATCATACCGTCCTGTAGGCTCTCCTTTCTCCCAGTTGACAAATTCTACAGGGCTTCTGTCTGTCCATATCCATTCCCCTAAAATTAGAAGTATTACTTAGCGAGTGAATGAAATGGGGAATCCTTTCTAGTCTACTGGGCACAACAACATCAGATATAGAATGTATTAGTTGTTTCAGTTAACACCACAGGGGGCTCATTCCTCACTCTTTTAACAGTCAGAGATACTCAGATAGGAGTGTACCAAATGTGAACACTCCCAGACAAAGTTAACTCCATTAGCCTTCAGGGCCATGGCAGTGATGTAAGAAACACTTGCTCTGAAATTTAGATTAAGAAATGTTGCTAGGCAGCTCATATAAACTGCCATCCCCTATGTTGTTTAGAAATAAATTTCTATTTAAGGCTGCCTCAGCTTTTAATTGCAAGACATTTTTCTTAAAAGACTACCATTGTTAAAACATCAAGCAATTTGAGTAAAAAAAAAAAGTGACAGAAAACATTTTAATCAATTACTGCAGTGTTAAGCTAGAACCTTTTTCAGACTGAAATATACTCTAATTACAGTTAAGATACAAAAATATTAGACCTCTCGGTGGTTTAAGTTTTAAGGATTTTAGCAGAAAATGTATTAAACATTTAAGAGATTTTTTTCTCTTATTATTTATTTAATATTTAGTGTATTAGTATTAGTCTTTGTTATGTTAGTGTTATTTAGTGTTCTCTCTGTTTATTTATGTATTTTCACCTCAGTATGCATTGTGGAATAATTACCATCAATATTTTTGAACAATCCTATCCAAAACTTTCTGAAGTCACTTGTAAGTGAAGACAAATAAAGTAAGAGGTAGTTCAGTTCATCTGAATCTTCTATGGAAACCAGAGAAGCACCTGAAATATCAATTAAATATTACATGTAATTTCAGCAAGATTTTCCACTAGAAATTAATTATCTCAGTAAACAATTATGAGATATTTTGTAATCATTTTTTCATATACTAGAAAAGGCTGATAATAGGTTTTAATTGGCTGTAGCTTACAATTGATGTGCATATACACACATATAGGTTTTATCTCTTGGTTCTGGATTAAAAAAAAATAAACACACAACCAACACATAAAATATCCTAATTAAAATAAGGTACTTACCCATTTGAATACATGCCATGGAAGCATCAGGCCAGCTTTCCTCAGAACTGGTGTGAACGTAGTAGCAATGACCATGGAAGGGAATCCAAAATCTACCACGCTTTGCTTCAGGACACTTTCCAGGAAGCTGTGGTGGTTCACTAGGGATTAACTCTATTAAGAAGACACACAAGTTTCAGTGAAGTCTTAAGTGCTGAGGGAACCATGTACTCCTGCAACACACATCAGCCCTACCAATTTGACAGTGGTTCTGGGAAAAGGAATAATTCATAGACTTAACTCATGATAAAAGATTGATCTAAGCATGGTAAACTAGTAATAAACTTTATTGGTTGGAGATGGTTCCCCAGTCTGCTAAAGAAGAATTACACCAGTCTAATTGCAATTGTCTTCAACCATTTTTACCTAAAACCTGTGAAACAGAATGGGGAATGAGTCAGCACACAAAGAATCTCAATACCACCACCATAAGCCAGTAGATTGTGTCCAGCCAATTTGTAGCAAGGCTGATCAGAGAAGCTGTCTGCACTTGCCCCTGTATAATACATTCTAAATTATGTAAAAGTAGAGCTAGCGGCTCCTGATTGAAGCCAAATCAGGGCTTAAATGAATATAAAAGTTGCTGATATAGAAATATGGTGTAGAGATCACAAATTTCAAATATAATTTAACATAGGCTTGAAAATTAGGTGCAATATTTGATCTCTGAAGTATCTCAGCATGAGTTTCCCAGGATCTTATACTTTAAACACATACAAATTAATCAATCCTTCTGCTACACTGACAGAAGTTTCCTATCATCCAGTAATACAAAACATACTTTCAAATGTAAAAATATATCATTAATATATAGTTAGGCTAAAGTTGATCAATGCTGAAGTTCTTGACAAATAAGGATGCAGAAAAGAACTATTGTACACAGCGTGAAATATTGCAGTTGTCTTTATGATGCACATATGTTGACTGGCCTGTGATATGAAATATCTGGAAAACACTCAAGACAGACTGGATGTAGGATTTCTTCCTTCACAAAATCAATAATTTATCACAAGGAATACACCACCCATCACAATTTTTGCCTATATGGAAAAGCTAAATTGAAACAAAGTCATTAATTTAAATTCCAATCTCCCAAATCCCATTTCTTCTGTTCACAACTTACCATCAGATTGTTTACAGAGAGATATAAATGTTTCATTGCAAGACGCTGTTTTCCAAAAACCATCCAAATCTAAGTAGACACATGCTGTGTTCTTAGTTGGTTCTCCACTGGCCCAGTTATGATACCTGCTCCTCCTCCTATCTGACCACATATAATGGCCATGAGTCTAAAAGCAAATGACAGTAAAGATTGTCACATACAAAAATTAGATTGAAAGAACATTAAGATTGCACTTGAAGATATGTAAAAAACAGGAAAAATCAGGCTCACGGTTTCTCACACAAAATTCATTTCTCCTCTGACATGAATATGTAACAGGCTGGTCCAGACTTCTACCATCAGTTAGGTTCAGTGATCCTACAGGTGTTTATTTAGTACACAGCCTGTTATTCAATGCAAACTGTACACCTCATGTACTAAACGAGCAAAAAGCCTTCTTGTAACAAATGTGAACATACAATTGAAGACTGTATCGAGAGTCCACATACACACACCAATCAAATAAAGATTGCAAGGAAGCTATTGTTAGCTTCCCTCTAACGCAGGCTTGTCTATATATTTAAAGAGCAAATAGAAAAAGCAGAAGTTCCACTGGAGAGAGGAATACTGGTGACATTTTTCATGGGGCACACACCACAGACCTCTGCCACCCATGCTAGCAGGGCTTGTGACAGATTTCTAGTTCTTGCAAGGGCCAGCTATAAGCAACAAGCTAAGCATGTATTTTTTTCAGTGGAATTCTCCACTGCTTGCAGAGGATGACCAACATGAACCACAGCCTTAGTTCCTGTAACCCCATGCTGCACAGCCTGTCCCATTCCATCCAGTTCTTTGTGCCAGTTCATTTCCTGACCTTTTTCTTTTGAAGTCCTTGGCCACATTCCATCCCAGATTCTAATCCTGGCTTCCCAGTACCTGCTTTCATTGAAGTGTGGCTGCAGTTCCTCTCACCTCAGCACCTGTGCCTTCTCTCAGTTCTGCATCCCACCAAGCTCTAACTCTTCCTGTCTCAATTTCTTCAGAACTCCAGTTCCACAAATACCCAGATACTTACACTTTCAGACCTTTCCCCTTTTCTCTGACTGGGTTTGTTGTCAGTTTTTCCATGAGGCACTGGCTTCAGCTGCAAAAACCAGCCTGAGGTGTCCCTATTGCCAGAGGCCTGCTTCCATCTCTATGCAGCACCTTGCCCTTTCCCCTGTTGCCCAGCGCCAACCCTTGTAGTGATAGGATGTGAATTAAAACAAAACTTAAAATAACCTCATGAAGAAGGAACTATTTTTAACCCAAGCTGTTTCCACAGTGTGCTCCACAATTGTCTTCAGAAACGGCAATGTTTCCCCGCATGAGCATGTCATATCATAGACCATGGTGTAGGAAGTGGAAACACCATAGCCAATTTTGTCACTGAAACCACTGTCTACTACAGTAGTATCCTTGGTGGCCTTTGAAATGTGGACTATGTCAGTTCTCACATTGTGGCCAAATATTTAGATGACCTGAAGGAGAAGGAAGTGAAATACCTCAACGAGGTTTTGATGCCTACCACACATTCACAGATCTCACTGGTAGCACTCACATGGGAGAAAACATCACCCACAGCAGTGGATCCTCTCAACCTCTGAGCAAGAATTATGGCTGACCTACACTGATCTAAAGTAAGCAGTTTGATTGTCACAGGCATTTGATGGACTCACAGCGTTGCTGCTAAGACCAGTCCATGCAGGCTCCCCATGCTTTAATAATTGTAACCACAGGTAAGAATTAACATAAGGATCCAAAATGCTGGCAAGTTCTGCAAACTGGTCTCTGCAGTTCTTCTGCGCTTCTTCCCAGCTCATTTTGTAGTTGATGACTGCATAACGTTCATCACCGTATTGGTTAAAGCCAAACATCGGAACTACAGGTTGGGAGTTTGGAAGTTTAGGGTCTGTCATGAGCAAACAAGACAAGTTAAATGCGTTATGTTGGCGAGACATATAACACTAAGAGAAGATCTCTCAGAAGTAAGTACACTTACTGGAGTAGTCAAGTAATTAAGAGAGGCTGGAATAAGAAACTAAGATATGTCCCAACTGTCACCGCAGTAACGAAAGCCATGTTTTCATGTTCTGTGACAAAGTTTCCTAGCTCTTGTCAGAAAGATTTTTTTAATGTAAATATTTGCAGCTCCTCCAGGAGCATGCCCTGTAAGCTCTAGACGTTCCCAAAGCACACTGTAATAATGCAGGACATTAAAGGAACGATTCCTCCACTTTTTCCATAATATATTAGCTTTTGTCATATTTCTGACAAGGAACAGGAAACGGTAAGCAAACCACAAGAAAGCAAAGGAATATGACTACTGCTGCTGCTGCTGAAACTGCTCGAGGAAGACCGTAAATAAAATCAAGCAGGGCAGTTTTTCAAAATAAAGAAACTGCAGTGCTTCTAAGTATAACAGTGGAACTTCAGATTTAAGAATTTTTTCGTATAAAGTATTGCTATCTCTCTCTCATACATGATTGTCAAAAATAGTAAAATACATGATGACCCATAGATTTATTTCTTTTATTATTTACTGATCTAGTCCTTAAAATAGGCAAGCTTTAGAGTTTTTCCCCAAAAACCAAAATGTGTGCTCATTTTATTAAAATGGTCCATAGTATATGTGATACTGTCAGATCAATTTCAGTTAAAATAAGGTTGAATATGGGAAAGCCACTTTTGACACCAGTCTGACATAACCACAATAGATCAGCTGTACTAGAAAGTGGTGAAAGAAAACTCACCAGAATTTTTCTGGCATATGTAGCTTTTGCTTGTTTTGCACTCTTCATCCTTCCATTTTCCTGCCTGTTCAATAGGGTTCTTCATCATAAAGACACAGTCATCCTACAGGTGAAATGAGATCAACAAGAAAAAGATATGTGTATATAGGAGGAGTTCCTACTCCACTTGGATGTACTGACTCACCTGTCACATGCAGGCACACATATCAACACAAGATTAATATGAAGGTCATATATATGAACTCATACAAGCAATGTTCAGGAGCAGTAATATAGCAATACTCATTTACAACTCAGCCCTGGAAAGTTTGCACTTGGATGATGGAGGGAGTTGTAAAATGCAGCAGAGAGGCAGGAAGAAGTGTCTGGCACTGCCTGTATATATATATAATCTCTGTGCATGTATGTGTGTGTGCAGAAAGACATGCATGCGCTAAGTCTGGCCCACAGGACAGTCCAGCTCTGTTGTTGTTTTCCTGGAGGTCATGGGGAAACTCTCATCAGCACTGAAGCTTTTCTGGAGATCTGAAATCCTCTCCCTGCTCCAATTCAGCACTAGGAACCAAAGTTGTCACCAGAGTGCAGTAATGTAGAGGTAGCAACCAGAAACAACCTCTTGTAGGAGACAACTCCCAAACCCTTTCCACTGCACTTTGGGCTTTTATCTTCCTCCTTTTCCTTCCACAGCATGAGAAAATGCTGCTTGACTTCCTGCAGCAGGAGACAGCAGCTCTCCCCACATCACATAATATCAGCCTAATCTTATGCTACATCCAAACCTCCTTGGGGTGCATTAGCCCAGGTCTTGTCTGCAAGTGAAGTAAGATGTATTTGTAGGGAAATGGGCATAGCCTTCTACAGAAAGCATATGCCTGTGTGAGATAGGGAAGTGCTGAAGACCCCAAAACCCAGCTCTAGCCTAGATGGCAGCAGAGGTTGGAGCTCACAGAATTTTTCTCCATTTTAGCTGAACTCAAAGTAATTCTGTTATGAAAGAAAGAGAAACCTGGTTTCACACAAAATGGTGTAGCAGCGCTGAAAGTTTCAAAGCATGCAGAGGAGATCTTTCAGAAGCAAGATAAGAGGCAGAAGATAAAAATGAGAAAGAAAGACCCCAACTCTTTCCTTTGAGGATTTCATTCAATTCCTATATATTTATAAACATGAAGAAATGTATATGTAAGGTTACCTGAGTATTTTCATGAAGTCTAAATAACATTCACTATATCCCAAAGTTATACAGTTACTGCTATGTTATGGTTTAGTTTGAATCTCCTGCTACTAAAGGGTCACTGTCCGTGAGTTTTGCATCATGATTCCAAACCTCTGTCTGGATTCATACAGAAACATCACAAAACACAGAAGTTGAAAAAAATGCGTGAAGGTAAATCTCCCACATGATTATTCAGCTTTTAAAAGCAACAAGATCCCTAAAAATCTTCATAAGGGAACCTTTACAGAAAATGAGTTTGTAGCTACATACATCTTATTCGTCTACCAAAGTTATAATGTTCAAGTGATAAACAGAAATCAGTGTTTACCTTACTATAATAACTTCGGGAATCTTTTGCCCAATTTGTATAGTAAACCGGGCTTCCATCTGTCCATAAGTATACATGCTCCTGATTTATGTCATTCAGCCCAATCCAAGCATCAGTTGTAGCATTTTTTAAGAGGGACATAAGGAAAGCTAAAAAAAACAAAACAGTGAAATATTGTACAAGGAAGGAAACAATGCACCCTTCCCTAACAGTGCAGACTTGAGAGTGCTTGGAACCAGTATGAGGAGTTTTGGTTTTCTCTTTTTTAATAAGGTGCTAATCTTATGATAAAAATAAACCTAATAGTCATCTGACGATAAAGTAAGAAAAAGTATTTACACACTGAAAGATTGGCTAATTTTGATACTTTTTTTTTTTTCTGAAAGTTTTGAAGAATTTATCTGTGCACTCTTCTGTATTGTTCATCGTCTGAGGAAGCAGGGAAAATATTTTAATGGTATTACAGAAATTAACATGAGTTCACTAAACTTTGGCACATAGAAAATGAGTCTACAGACCATGAGCTCCATCTTCTTCTTCGGTAACTTCTTCAAGAGTTGAGAACTTAATTTCTAAACAGGCATAACACAAATAAAGCTACTGCCTAACTAAGTACATACATACTAAGAGCTCAGCTTTTTGGAAGGCCAGAAGTTGTTTCCCTTAGGTCCTACCTAGACTGACTTTCCACTAAAAGAGCCTCCTTCCTCTGCTATGGAAAAAAAAAGTGTAAAACAGAAGCACAGATGGAGTGATCTAGTCAATGGACCACATACAGCACTTGGGACTTGAGGCATTACATTTCCTGAGCAAATATGAGGCCTCAATAAGAAGCCTGCAACATGCTGAGCAAGACCAGCAGGCTGAGGTCCAGCAGAGCAAAGGGAACAGAGGGAAGTTGGGACTCCAGCCTTGGAGCCTTCTGCTGCTTGAGGATGTATCCTCCACTGACATCATCCACAGCATCTGGCTCAGCAGCTACATGCACAGTGATTTGTTTAGGATGCTACTCCCTTTGTGTGTTATTTTTGCATGTACACATAAAAAAAATTAAAAATTCACATTTTATATAAATGCTCTAATAGAAAATATCTGAACAGTATGAATCCCTTTGTATGTCCTGTATTAATCCCAAAGCAATGATTTTAAAAGTTAATCAAGACACTAAAACTTACACAAGCATTTTTCCAAAGGTGCAATTTCTCATTCAAAGTAACTTTATATTAACATGGCATAAGTAATAGCATATATTACAGAAGCTATAACATTTGTTTTATTATATTTATCAGGAATTTGTGATATCTCAGCCAGTATCAAAACATTGGTACTTTATACCTTGCAATTCCTTTTTTGATATAGTGGCCAGGTTCCCTCCAAAATTAATACAATTGTTCCTTGCAGCATGCCATGTTGTTGTATCATTTTCATTAAGGCCAAATACTTTGAAACACTGAAAAAGACAAGCGTGCCAAATCTGAAACCGGATAGCATTTTAATTTCTGGTGAAAGCAATGTTGTTTGTAACAAACAAGACAAGCTAGATATTTTAAGCAAAAAGGGAAATTCACTGATTTAACAGTCCTTGCTAGCTTGTCATTAGGTCTTTATGAAAAATATCTATACTAGAAAATTAGTATAAACCCCGATAGACATACTTAGAAAACATACACTTAGAAGCAAGAATATGTCAGTCTAATGATTTCACTAGAACTTATGTTAAAGATTCTGAGCACAGTTCAGAGGTGTGACTTTGTGGAAGGAATGCCTAACACGACCTCAGAAAACAGATAAATATATGTTATTGAAGTTCTACATCTCAGCTTCTGTTGCCCTCTTTGTCAAACCAGGTTTGGTTCTCGCAGAACAATCTCAGAAAGAGAATGATTCTGACATTACAAAGAAAACCATGAATTTGCCATTTCTTGTAGTATCATCTATGAGATTTAACCAAGACATCATTGGAAAGCTTTGTCAGGGTGAAGCAACATAAATGTGCTTATTAAAGCATACAACTGGAAACTTAGGCAGTTTGGGGAAAAAGTTGGGAAAAAGGGAGACAGCTTTATGATGGTCAGAAGTGGTGTGTAAAGACTTGGAGAGAAATCAAGAAAGGAGCCTTTGAAAGCCTCTTTTCCAGAAGGTGAGTAAGAGAGACATTTTAGATTTAGAGAGCACCATAGAAGTGAACAAACTCTGAGTTTGTGATTCTTCCCCAGGACTGAGTGAGGAAAAGAAAGAGGAGACAGTAGCCAGTGGATCTCAAACAAAGGAGCTTTGTCAAACTTAAATTGTATTTTAACTTAGCCAAAAGCAAGACAGGTAGAGCTAGATTAAGCAATTTAATCAATTATCTTCCTTGCTAGGTGTGTTCTCAAAAGTGTATGCAGTTGTTTTATAGATTTATAGCTTTATTGATGACAATCTATGTATTTTAAATATATTTGGTCTCTTACCCTGAACTTTAGTCTTTTGAGAAGGCTAAGAGTGATAAGAGTTAATGAAGTTTGGTGAAGCTTAAAATTAGAATATTTAAAAACCTTATCAAGCATTTGGTTATAGAAAAACCTGATCAATTTGCACAAAGGGAGGTGCCCTAGTAGCTTAAGAACTGGTGTATAGTAGGCAATAGATGAATAAGTGTCCAGGCAACTTGTGACGGCTAGATAATCTCAGCACAGTAAATGAGAACATACAACAGCTTCACATAAAGGAAGTTGCTCAGCCATCCTCGGCAACACAAAACACTGGCAAAAATATAAGATGAAGCTTTCTTCTTGTATGTCTCATGACTTCCCTCATAACTACTGTGATCCCAATAGAGATTATAATTTCTATTTCAGGAATTGTATTTTTAGAGTCTTTAAGTATACACAATCAGTATATGTTTTGTGATAACTGAAAACCCTGCTACAACCAAAAAACTGAATCAAAGATGTTTTTTATTCTACTTTTTTTAAAATACAATATACTGACATCTCATACTTCACCTTGTTATCAAAGAGGAGCCAGTCTTCTGGACACCCACCCTCTGGTGGTGGTGAAGTGGGAGCCACACTTGGACGAACAGTGTTGTTAAGCCTTTCACAGATGAAATACTCAATACTGCCACAGTTGAGATCATTCCATGTGCCTGAAAGCAAATTTTAATAAAAGAAAAAAAAAATAAATGCAACTGAGGCTGGGATAAAAAGAGTCCTTCCCTTAAAAAAAAAATAAATAAAAAAAATTCTACCATAGGAAATAGAACTGATTACAGTAATTTTATTCCTCTTCCCCGGAAATAATGAGCAATATTTATGTACGTCCCTTAGAAATATTCAGGTTTCCAGCAAAATTCAGAATATGAATATTTTATCTGAGAACAGAAATATTTCAACATTGCAAAACCATAGCATTGCCAAAGGGTAGTTTTAGTTCAAGTGTTTAATTCACCTGTCTAAAATCTGTAAGATCTCTAGGATCACTCTGTCTATATAAGGTACTCAGTGTTTGTTACCTTACTACCTGAGCTTCTGACAGTCTTATAGTCTTCTGGGTATCTTTTCTCCCTGTGGGAGTGTGATGTAAGACTATCATTATCATCATCATCCCCATTTTATAAATCAGGATGAATAAGAAAATGACATTCATTTCATTAGCTGCAGGCAGTAACAAGGTAATTATCTACAGCAGAGCTAATCACACCTTATGTTCAATGGAGATATTGTCATTATAATTCAGTGAAGTTAAAGACATAATTCATCTCATCTTAAAGGTCTCTAAAACAGAACATAATGTTTGCTCTCCAAAAGCTTTCACTTCCTTCCATTTATCTCTAGCAGAGCCTAGGAAGATTACGTCAGCTATAGATTTTGAGACTAGAAATGTTTAAAAGTAGAAGAGTTTAACTGCTCCAAAGAAGACTAAGTGCTTGGCTAGCGTAAGCACAATTATTTCCAACTGTCTGTATTAAAGGATATTTGTATTTATTTAAATTGAAATAGCATTGTTTAGTAATAACCAAATCCATGCCTAAGCCCTAGATTTTTCGGAACTGCACAAGTGATAAGAGACAGCTGGTGTCCTCAAAAGGTAAATAAAAAAGGTAAAAAAAAAATAAAAATGGAGAGAAGTTAAGACTATCTGCAGACAGTCTAATGCAATACTGATTTTTTTACATTTAAACTTTCTGACAAATCTAGGGATCAAATTGCAGGTGTAATCCGATGTGTTACCTACATAGCATTGCCTTTTTTTAAAGTTCATAAAGGAAAGATGAGAATAAGATTTATTTCCCTCTTCTTTTCAAACATTATCAAACATCAGCCTACTGGGTGAGTATTATAACTCAGCCAGCCTTGCACAAGCAGCCCTCCCAAGCCTATGCCACACTGTGTAGCTTGAATGTTGTTACAGTACCCACCTGTTCGGGTATACATGACCACACAGTTTTCATCATTATTTGCAAAATTGGGTTCATTTGGAGCCCAGGCAACATAGTTCACGGGAGTTCCGTCCATCCAGCTGAAAGAAGTAATTTTGGGGGAATAATAATCCTTAGTTGAACTAGTTAATATTTCTTTGCAAAGGATGTATTAGAGCTTTCTATTTTAAAGTTTTCTACACTCTAGCTTACAAACATACTTTCTCTGGTAAAAGAAAACAAAGACCTTCCACTTGGAATTAGTAAAAATTATCTTTGTATCAACAGGCTACTCTTGCTGACCTGGACCACATCTAAGCTAAGCATCTTTACTAGTGGTCCCAGACTTTCTTGGTCTCTGAGCATCCATAGCCTGCAGGAAACACACAAGTGTAGGATGGACCTGACTTTCTCTGGAGCCCTGAACCTATTTTAGTAATTTCCTGGGTCCAAAAGCAATAATATAAGATCTTGTAGGGTAAGAGAGAGCCTTTAACCACATACTGAGGGCCACTTGAAATCATTTTGTTAAAGAAAATCTTTAACATCATACAGCTATAGCTTTTAGTTGCTCAACAATCATTTCCTAGTTTGGTGGTTCACAATTTTATTCTCAAAATGTAGCCAAGAAAAAAATTGAAAAAGCCTCAGTGTGCTGGAAGGAGGAAAGTCAAGTGGCTAATCTGCCAAAACTTGAGAGCCCTCAGGCAACATCATCTCTAGGGCAATTTAGTCTCCAAAAGTGGAAAAACACTAAGCAACTGTATATGTGTTTTTGCAAGTAAGCTACAAATAAGGAATTCAACAGGATGCTTAGCTGCTTCCACTTGCATATTTCCTGGGCCAAAGAGGAAAAAACAGTACATGATAAACTGGGAGAAACAACACAAAGACACACAGTGGCACCATCATCCAGCAGGGAGTAGGATGAAACTAGTGAGGGAGCAAGGGAGAATTGGACAAATAATAGTGTTTTCTGAGCAATGAATGTGATGTAGAAAGAAGAAGCTCCAGGAGATGAGACTATCCAGCCTCTGTGGTTTGTGTCCAAGAAACACATACTGAGGCAACAGAAAAAAGACTGAAATAAAGAGCCTGAGACATAGATGACCAGACTTCAAATCCCAGGAGAAGGCACTACAAAAAGAAGGGAAGGGTGGGGGGGAGGTGGAGGAGAACAGTGCCACAGAAGAAATATGTCTGTACCTCATCTAAGGCTCCAGGGAAGGTTAAGGACATTCCCGGGGCACTTTGTTGTCAAAGACATTCGTAGAAGATTAATGACTCCATGTAGTATGAACCTGACCTGCTCTAGGCACTGACAGTACAATAATCTGGAAATTACGTCCCAGACAAGGACTGTCCAGTTTGATATTTCACCTCTAAAAGCCACCATGATTCCTCTCACTGCAGGTTTTGAATATTCAGTAATGTCTGCAAGTACTATCTGGAACATCCTGGAAACCTCCAACCAATCTTATCTTTCATCTAACAAGGAAAAGAGGATGACACCACACTGACTGGGAGTGAACATCTCAGCCTCATGATACAAAAGCAGAGTACGGAACCAGAAGAAGGGAAAACAGATAGTGAAAGTATTAGGGAAGAAGTGCTCCCCTGAGGAGCAGAATTGTGTTTTAAATATGTCAAGACATGGCTGTAGACAGGTTGTGTCAGTCATTGAACTTCAACAGTCTCTTACAGACAGTCATGCCAAATATTCACATTTTAAGTCCAACAAACTTAATTTGTTTTTACTTACCGGAATGTCTTGTCAAGACTCACACTTAGGCCTATATAGAAGCCATTTCCCCTGTCTTTATGGAAAGCCTAAAACACAAAAAATAAGAATTTTAATGAACTGTAAGAAAAGAGATTTCAAACAAAACAAACAAGCTCTCAAAAACCACTTTAGTTTCAAATGTACAATTGCATAGTATGTAATATGCAGGGAGTTGCTTGGATTATGTACCTGAACTGTAAAATGTGAAATTTTTCTCCAATTACCAGTATTAAATATTTGGGATTTGGTTTGTTGTTTTGCTTTGTTTTAAAGCAGATGACGCAAAAAAGAAATGGTGCAAAAAGTTATGTTAAGAAGATAAGAATGACCTATTAAGCAGGTTATAAAATAAAACAACATTCTGCAGAGATTTAGGAAAGCATAGTCAGAATTTACCAAAATGCTAGAAACAAGTGGGGAGGTTTAGTACTCAATTATGTGGAGGAAAGGACAGAATTATATTTGGTTTTAATAGGACAAAACTGTTTCTAAAGGAGTGTGTCATCATCAGGTTATTCTCTTGCTAATAGAAAGCATTTTGGCTTAAACATTTCACCGCAGATCTGAAATCTGTTTTAACAAAAACTGGGAAAAAGCTTTTCTTGATTCTGTGAAGAGAAAGAACTGGAAAATGAAACACACTCACATTTAGCTTTCAGATAAACAAAAGCAAGGTTTTTGGAAGGTGCACCCTGAGAGTGTTCTTGAAAAGTGGAGGATTTGTGTACATGTAACAATTTTTCAAAACAATTATTATGGTAAGACTCTTAAACCCATGAAAGGTGGCACTGATTTTTTTTCATGATGGAGACTGTTTTCTAATATTTCACAAGCCACCTGAAGCAGGTGCTTCGGTGCAGGACAGAACGGTACATTTTTGAAGTAAAACATGTTTCTTACATATTTCCAAAGAAAATTTTTTTCACTTTCACCCTCAATGACAGCAAGATCACCACCATTCTTCTTGCAAAAGTCCCTGGCTTTTTCCATAGGCATTACTTCATCGCTGAAGTAGTATTCCTTGTGATTATATATTATCCAGTCATCTTCACTAACATCATAATCATGATCTGAAAGATAAAACATTCAGCAGTCTGTAATAAAAATTAACATCGTTAGATGTTACTTTAGTTCTTCTATTGGATGTATAAGACTTACTGAATGTGGAAGTAGGCTCTGGTTTCGGCAATACTCCTGCAATGTAAATCAGTATATGAGTATATTGCAACATCTCTCAATTAAATATATTTATACAATTATTAGCATTTTAATTGCAAGGAATAAAATTAATCTTAAGGGTTGCATGGTATGTTTCCTTTTGTCACAAAATTTCTTAAAATACCTGAAAAAAAGCTGTTACACACAGCAAGCAAAATACCATGTTAGAGCTGATCACAGGTTAAGCATACAGAGACTATGCACATGTTTAGGATGCTGAATTTTACTTAGCCTACACGTTGCATATGCATCCTGGACATAACATGTGTATCTTATGGATGAATTCATAGTTTTCAAGTGCTTTTATTTAAATTCAAATGTCTTAAGTGTATCATTGTGCTTGATGGCACAGCTGACTCTAATAATGTACAGATAATGTCATCTGACTTGCAAAAGTGCTCAAGGAAGAAAATCACCCTACCTTTTTTTATTTGGCAAACATAGTCCTCCATATGTTCACAAAATAAATCGTTCCATTTCATATTACTGTAGCCATTAAACACACCACATTTTTCATTTCCATCATAATTGTTTGGTTCTCCACTTGCCCATTTTTCATAATTTACCTATAGTAGAAACACAGCTTTGTTACTATTTTCCTTTTGAAGTGTAACAATTGTCTTGTATCATACTGTTAAAGAAGAATGTACTTCATTTGTTTTCATGGTCCGCCTTGTGCTTTGGTGCCAGACCTTGTAAGGAGAAGGACATGACCCTTGCACAACATAATGATTCATCTGTGTATTCATAAGACGTGTTAATAAACCAAGAATTTGATGCCCTCTTTGTTATCAAGAGAGATAAAGTTCTCCTGACAAGCTCTAGGAAGAAGTAAATAAGTGACTTCCTCTGCCCCCTGGATTGATTATGTTGCTCAGATGTTTCAGTCTGAGACAACCTATCAGGGCTGCTGTGTGGACTTGGGCCTTGCAGACCTTGATCTACTTCAAATGGCAAGGGCAACAAAGCCTATCTTGTGTAGACATACCAAATTATTTCTAACAGTAAATGACAAATGTGAATATAGATACTAGAATAAAAAGATTTGCTTTGAACAAGAGACATATTCCATCATCTTTGCTGCTGCTTAATTTCTCTAAATGTCACACTGTTATCTATAATTATGAACTATCAGAAGATAAAAACTAATTCCTAGAGTGGAATTAGGTAGTAAAGACTTAAGGTCACTTGTGGCTTGTATAAGAGGAGTTGCAAGAGCTGTCTGTCAAGATATACATGGAAGACTAGATAAAAATCTGGAAAAATAAATTATTTACTCACCGGTGAGCCATCACTCCATTTAAATCCTCCATCAGATTCCAAGGCACTCAAACCCATCCAGTAAGACGAGAGACTATAGTCTCTCCTTCTGAATGATTACAAATATAGACAATCAAACAGGGTGAAATAGAAAATGTACGTCATTACATTCTTCTCAGTGTTTTGATGCTTGAAGTATCATTTGGTACAGTCATACAAATAATCATTCAATTTTCAAGGGGGCAAAACATCCTGGCACTGCATGTGCCAGGGAGCAGTGAAACAAAGCTTCATGTGAAAGATCGCAGGTGTCATAAGTCCACAAAAAAATTTTAAGGTCTTGGTTCCACCAAGTAGCTTAGGCATCCAAATTCAAACCTTTTAGTACTCACAGGCTTGATTTAAACATGTACATAAACACATCAATAGGTCAAGCTTACCTTAGTCTTCCAAATTTTCCTCTCAGCTAAGGAAGGAAACCAACACAAACTATTCCTTTAATTATTTGACTATTCCACCTACTAATCAACTACAAAGAAGGTAAAAATATTGTGTTCATTTCTTTGAGCTAAACTCAATTGAAACCAATTTTGATGAGCCTTCTTACATTTTTGTGTATGTGCAGGCTAATTCGATACATAACACCACTTTCCCAGAAGCTTGCCAAGAAACCCTTTTGCTCACCTCTCTCTACCCATTTCTTTCTGCCGCTTTGCAAGGATATACACCATCTTTACAAAGCAGAAATCTATTACCAGAAAGGTCTTTTAAAAAAAAATTCAGTTTTTTCCTATATTTAAATGATGGACTGTGCAAATACTTACAAACTAGCTATTAGGTTTTGTTCTTCGTCACTGTGGATAGATGCCAGGTCTCCTCCAATGGCTCTGCAAAAATCTCTTGCACCAAACCATGTTTCCATTTTCTCCCTTCCTCTCTGAAAAATCTATAAAAAGGGGACAATTAAATACTGTGCTGGGTATTAAAGAAATTTAGAAACAGAATTCTGGGCTTCTATCTTTCTTCTGGTCTCCTGATCTCTAGTTCTGTTCACTTACTATTTCATTGTGCAACCATAAGCGTGTGATCCTCTATCAAATTAAAGTATTACAACTTTGCTTTTCCTGACATCTCAGAGTCCCTGTGACTCCAAACTTCAGTTCCATCAACATACAGCTCTTTCCAGCCACACCACCTAAGGACGGCTGGAGACGTGTTATGACAGATTACATATCGGGTAGGTAGGATAAAATCTACCTGCCATGCATACATAAAATATGTTCTCATTTGAAATGACAAGCATTTGCATTTAGAAATTAAACACCTACTTGGAAGCAGGAGCTGCTGTGAGTAGTGGAATGCCATCCTTCTGGGCACGATGGGAGAGGGGTCGTTGTTGGAGGAGGAGGGGGAGTCGCTCCTTCCACCAGCTGCTTACAGAGAAACATGTTTGTTTCTTCACAGTTCAAAATGTCCCATAATCCAGCTGAAGTTCCTGTTATCATGGCCACGCAACCTGACTCTCTTCCTTCATGAAACAAAAATTTTTAAACCCTATTGATAAATGGCTGCATCTTCTCAACGTATATGCTTCTTACTTCAGAGTAACCTGTCCCCACTGTGTTTTGTTGCATATAGCTCATAGTACCTCACATTAATTTCAATTAAACCATAAGAAGAAATTTTATTAAATCCATTTTACATTATACTATGAATCACTTTCCAAACCCATCAAAAAACAGAGAGGGAATGATACTAACAGACATATGCAGTTCCAGGAGCTCTCCTGGAAGGAATTACTGCAATATCTGGTTTAATACCTTTAACGCAAATGGAGAATTACACTGTCATTTCTTCCACTTTATGCCAGAAGAGTTTCTAAACTTCTTTTTAGCTTTCAAACCCTAACTTCTTGGGTTCTCAGAGCAGAAGCTCAGTGGCCTGGGTGGCACATACCAGGCATTCCTGCATTCCAGTGAGTGAAGGTGACCTCGCCTCCGCTGGCCCATCTGAACGTCCCCTGCTCCTCTGTGTCTGACAGGCCAATCCAGAAATACTTGGCTGGTTTGAATCCAATTACAGAAGTCAAAAAAGCTTGCTCATATCTGTGAAGAATAGTACCACGCTGTTAATCACATTTTATCAGAATTTGCTCATTTCTTCAAACAGTCGATTGTAGCAAATCTAGTACAGTTAAAGTGATTCCTTAATATGTGGGAAAAGATGAGTACGGAATAAAGCAAGGGAAATGATCTTACTTTTATAATTCTATTTGCCATATAAATTATTTTTTAATACATATTTTTGGTAACAAAGTGTATTTAGGGTGATTTTATTCTCCTTTTGTACTGAACAATGAACAACGCAAGCCAAAAAATACTTGTATTAACGCATATATGTTATTCATTCTGTAAAATTAAGAACTACAGTATTTTACTGAGATTTATGATAAGGTCTAGGTCCTTAAATCTTGTTACTCTGGGGAAAAAAAAAAATTTTGAAAAAAATCTACTTTCATTCTAAAAAGGCTAAGTCTCCAGACCTGCCTGTTGCAAAGAAAAGGCTGAACAGATCAAATTCAGAATAAATAATTCCATTTTTATCTGTTTGTTTTTCATTCAGTAAGTTTTAAAACAATCTGGGCTTGTTGGGAGGTTAACTCAATTTTTTAACTCCTGGGTCAACCACAGTGTAGGTGTGTAGCAGCAATGGCTTGAATGTTTGTATTGATGACATAAGAGACCGTGATGTATTTTGTAATAGTTCTTCAGTTCTACCATAAAATTCCCAGCAAAAAGGTAGTGCCACACTGGACGCTATAAATAATTGTGAAGAGATTTCTGTCTAGCTCTCCCATCCTGGTTGCATGTATGAAAGGACAAGCATTACATTTTCATACCTGTCTGTCACAGTAGCCAGGTAACCTTTGTTTTCTTCACAGATTTTCTTTGCTTCTGAAAATTTTACTGGTAATGGCCCCATGGTGTAGCAGTAAAATCCATGTTTCATCCAGCCCTGTCAGTGTCAACAGCAGAGATGCATGGAGGGAGGGTCTGTCAGATTGTGCACCACAGTACACTTCTAGAAGCCACGTTAATATTACACCCTAAGCCAAAATTAATCTCAGAAGTCACGATCAGAAACAAAGAGGATAACCAAACATAGCTTTTGTAACCACAGCTCTATGTCTTGCCCCTTGATAAGGGACACATAAGGGGTCTTTGTGAGCAGTGAGCCGCATTTACGATGTGGAGCTGGTGAGCACACTCACAACTGCTTTGCAGCCCTTTGCATAAAGCCTGCTCTGCCTTCTCCTTGTGGAAGTCTCGCTGTTGCAAGAGGCTACAAAAACAGTTGGCTCAAATATTCCTGCCTCCTCTGGCAAATTGAGCTGGGAAGGCTACGTGCAACCCCAAACCAGCGAGCTACAGGATGGAAAAATGCCAATGTGCTCTGCAGAGAGTGGTTTTTATGGGTGAAGTGGTCAGTTCTGCACTAGGAGAGAGCTGGGTGAAGTACACATGTGAGGGAATGCAAAAAAAAAACCCCAAAAACCAACAAACAAAAAACCCCAAACAAAAAAACCAAACCCACAAACAAACAAAAAACCCAAACCTGATCTACATTTTGGTTAAATAAATACATAAGTAAATTCCCAATTAGTCCAAGAAGCAGCAATACATACTAAATTAAGTTTTCTAGGGCTCCACCAAGAATAATCAAAATAAATGACTTCTGTGATACTCTCCATCCTGGGAGCAAAAGTAAGATGCTTTTGTTTTACACTTACTTTCTGGCAGCCTGGGTAAGTAACCTCTTCTTCTCCTGATTCTTCCGCTAAAGGTTTCCTTTTACAGATGTAACCGAGTTTTGTTTCACAAGGAAACAAAGCCCATGATCCATCCTGAGTATGGTAAGGAGAAACCACAATGAGAAATGAAAAGTAAAGAAAAACCAGGTCCAACAGGAATATTCACCATCCTCAGAGAGAACCTTTCTCTCTGAGTATGGCTGAGGCTGTTTCAGCTCTCTTCTTTGCCTTACTTACTTCTCCAAATCTCCCAAATAGGGAACACTAAAAAGACAGTAAGGGCCACTTTTCCTCAGAGGTGTGAGAATGAGGGTTACAGGAATTAAAAGATTCAGAGGCATATGAGAGCAGGAAGGAAACTTGTTCTTCCACACTATTCTCACAGTATGATAGTTATTATGTTCATATAACCAGATGACAATAACAAGGAAGTGCTGGATAAACTAAACATAAAATATGAAAAATATCTCAAGTCATTTTCCCTGGTATTATGATATGTTGGTTCATGCTGCATATAAAACAAGATAGAATTTTTTTGCCTAATTTCTTATGTTTCCAGTAACATGAGCCTCCAAAGTAGCTCTAATAAATCTATATTTTAGGTGGTTTAGGAGAAAAATAAGAAAGTCCCTGCTCCAAGAATTGTACTACGCAGCTGTGATCAGCCACATTGAATGTGGATAGTGAGTTACTTCTACCAGTTTCAGATGAGAGATTTATCATAATGGTTGCAGAGCAGACCAAGCCTCAGAATGGCAAACTGCTTCTGGCACTCCACGATACACTTTCCCTAGACCTAGTCTCCAATCTCCCTCCACACTCAGATATTCTGAATTAAATCAAGTGCATAAAAAAAAAAACAACAACCCTTGTCCCTTCCCCTACTTTGTTTGTCACAGATGTTTTTTGTTTTGGGGGTACAAAGGACAGAAGAAGGCATGAAAGTGGAAGAGGGATTTTTACCTCTCCCCTCATAACGACGCAGTCTGCCTTATTCTGTGTGTGAGTTGGCTCTTCGTGATGCCATTTGGTGTAAGTCACAGGTGTCCCATCACTCCATTCAAAATACATTTGAACCCTGAAGTCATTTAGACCAATCCACAGCTCATCAGCTGGCTCTGAGAACACAAAGATAGTTGTAGGTATGGGTACGTCTCAAAAAAAAAAAAAAAAAAAAAAAATCACGTCTCACACCCACTTTTGACTGAAGGTTTTTTCAAAAACATTTAAGTTCATGGTTATAATGATTAAATTAATAACAGTAACAGTATAACTCCAGATAAAAAAGTGACCTTCAGGAATACTCACTATACCCAAGCTGAGACACTGTAAAACTGTACTCCTCAGTATTGCGAATACTCGCCAGTTCTCCTTCTTCTTTTCTACAAGCAGACTGGGCTTCTTTCCATATTTTTGGTGTTCTGTAAATTCTATAGCAATGACCTGAATAGGCCACCCATTCCCTGGGGCATTTAAAAGGCTTTAAATCACCTAAAAAAAAAATAAAATATTTTGAACAATTAATGAACAGTTCTGTTCAGTGCTTTACTTTAATCAATGAGAAAATAACCTGTACTGACACAAATTTGAAATATGAGAGCACACACTGTAGAGGAGAGCAGTAAAAGTCTGAATATCACAAAGAATACAAAACAGATTTTTTCCATCCCAGATGGATAAAATAAATACTAAGTAATTTGGCTTGCAAACCTGCAGGGCACAACTCTGTGTTAAATTCCCCTCAGTGAGGCTCTAGGTGTCATGTTTTACAGAAAAGGGCCTCTTTTCCTACCCAGGGACTTTATCTTGGTCAATTATGGAGATTTTGTATGGGTTTTTTTTCTGAAAACCAGATGCTCAGGAGCCAGCTGGAGATCCTGCAGAGCCCAAATCATATATCAGGGGGCCTGGAGACATTTATGTTATACCAGACATGTCAGAAATCCCAGGTGCACAAAAATGCTGGTCAGTTTGTTCAGTGGCTGTTTCTTGGTGCAAGTTTAGTATGCCCAATCATCTTCTACTGCTTTGAAGCTTCACATAGTCTGCACCTACATAGTAAACTCAGGAGGGCAGGATGTGTGCTCAACATCAGCAGGTGACCAATCTCATTGTTCAATGTTTCCTGGACATTTGTTTTGACCTGTGCAACCTTACATTCCCCTAAACAACATCCAGGCATGGTTTGGAGGTTAGCTCACTGGGAATGCTTTCTGACTCATGCTATCTAGTATTATTATCTGTTATTCATCCCCTAAGCCAGAGAATAATCTTAAACGCTAGTATATATCTAGTTGAGGGAATTACTGTAGAATTAGTTGCATGCTGGGAATTTCCAGGTGAAGTAACTGCACACCTTTTTCTTCACATAGATAAGACCTAGTCTGCCTCAGGTGGCAAGGGAAATCAATTGGGAAAAGGTGTCAGCTCCATACGCTGAATTTTTGCTTTTGGAATAGAGCAAAAAGGGTCAGAGACAACAGGAGGAGCATGAACTCTGGCTCACTTCTTTTAGCAGGACATATCTTCAGTGTATTATTCAGAGCACAGGATATTAATCAGTATTTTGTGGTCTAGATAGAATGGTTAAACACATAATCCTGCCTTCTTCAGTACCCTGGGATCTTTCCAAAATGATGAACAACATCTAAACATCATCTTTAAGATAAGCCAGAAAACTGAATTCTTCTCAGTGTTTGACCCATGTCAACACGTGTAATGCTTTTTTTTTTTTTTTCCTTCTCTTTCCTTTGATAATATAGTGTCATTTCATATATGGTATCCTCCCAGTATTTCTCATTCACTGCCAAATCAGTCTAATTTTTTCACCAACTTACCTGGGGGAATAGTGGAGGAATCTATGGAGGAGTTTCTCTTTTGGCAGATATATCCCAGTTTCTGATCACACATCTGGTTTTCCCATTTGCCGTTCTTACCTTGAAAGGTCCCACATATTTTTCCAGATTCCATGGAGGGACTTCCTTTAGGAAAGAGGCACAGAAACCCTCTGTTAACACTGAATGATTTCACCACATCACAGGAGGAAACATGCAGCTAAGAAGCCATTGGCATGTTATTTTTTATAGTGATAATTCCCAAGAGAGGTGATAAGTGAGGACCACTGGGGTGGTCAAGAGTGCCAACATTTCAAACATGAGACTTGCCCTCTTCTCCTATGATTATGAAGATATTCCATGGCAGAATATAAAACCACCTTTATAAAAAATTAATCTAAGACACAGTTCCTTATGGGGTGGTAGCATTGCAAACAACTCAGCATCCTTTGCTGTTAAGACTGGACATGAAATACATATTTAATTCCACAAGAGTGCTTGCCCTTTAGATTTCCCCTCTAGTCACAGCAACTGTTATGAAAATACATAATATGGCAACATGCAAGGCAATGACTCAGATCCTAAGAAAAGAGGGAAAACATTAAGATAAGGACATCAGATAAATATCACATTGTTCTCAGTTACTACTTGTGATATATTTTTATACAATGTTTCTCTTTTATTTTTTTCTCTTTTCTTAAAATTATATAATTTTATATAATTTCCTTTGGGGTTTGGTTGGTTTTTTTGGATTGAATAATATCCCTGATGAGAAAATTGTGGATGAAATAAAAAAAAAAAAAAAAAAAATGAAGGGCAGTTCATTTTCTTTTTAACTGTGTTCCTGGTGTTTTCTGGGAAATTCAGAATTAATGATGATCCATATCTTGAGTGATCCCTATTACTGCAATATAGAATCATAGAATTGTCAGGGTTGGAAGGGACCTTAAAGATCATCCAGCTCCAACCCCCCTGCCATGGGCAGGGACACCTCCCACTAGAGCAGGTTGCTCACAGCCCCA